>BGPT01001498.1:84390-96890 GCA_003297045.1 Symbiodinium sp. clade C Y103
GCGTGAAGAATACGTAAGTTGCAAACCTTGGTGACACCAGGCTGCTTGGCCCAGAACCAGCGCACTCACATTGTGACGGGCCATGTATCCTATTCTTGGGCAACCTTGAGCTGGAAATCAAAATTTTTACTTATTTATCATGGGTTGCTCATGGTGGTTTTCGTTTTTTCGTGTGGTTTTTGGGCGTCGTTTTTTCATTCACATTTTGTTCATACTTGTTGTATTCTTGGGATTGTGGTTTTCATGTTTGTTTTCATTGCCAGACTTTCAATGCCACTCCTTGGAGTTGGGGATCGCTGGCCACAAGGCTGGAATGGAGCTGTCTGGTCTGGTTCTGGTCTGCTCTGGGCTGGGCTGTGGGCTGGCTGCTTGTGCTGGGCTGGTCTGGGCAGGCTGGGCGGGCTGGGCTGGAAATGATGTTTCTTGGTGGGAAAGCCGGAGCAAAGGCGGAATTGTCCAAGATCTGGAAAAAAACGTAAATTTCCTCGAGATGTTTTTATTGTTTGTTTGTTCTTTTTTTTGTTGTTTTTTCATTTGGTTTTGGTTGTTTCGTGTGTTTCATGTGTTTCGTTTTTTAAACTTGTTTTGTCACTTTGTTTGGTTTTTGGTTTTCTATGTTTTCATTTGGTGTTGGTTTTCGTTCTTCATTTTTTCGTGTGGTTTTTGTTTTTCCCTTTGTTTTTTGGCTTTCATTGCTTCCATTTTTTCATTTGGTTCTTTTACAAAAAGAGAGAAGAGAGAGAAGAGAGAGAAGAGAAGCAGGTCAAATCCAAGGCTCGGCATTGGCTGCCCTTGTTTCTTTTGCAAAAAGCACGTACCATTTCTCCAAGACATTTTGGCTGATCGGCTGAGGAGCACAGCAAGCCTTGCTAATGAACAAGGTACATGCCACGAAGCCAACTGAAAATCCCAATGAAAAAATGAAAACCATTTTGGCAATGTAAAAATGATAACCATTATGGAAATAAATGTAAATGAAGATGGAAAAATGAAAACACATATTTTAACTTCAGCTAGAGGCTGCAAGATAGACTTAAATGTATCCAAATGTATCCAAATGTTCCTTTTTCGGTAGAGCCACCGACCATTTGTCAAGAGGGACGAATTCCACAGCATCTCTCAGCAATCCGATCACATCACCTCTGCAAAGCGTGTTTCCCAGCATTAGCCAAGGTACATGTACTCCATAATTGAACTTACCACATGCAGCGGCTGCACACAATCCTTCCAGTCGATACCACCGGAAATCGCCATGTAAAGCGTCATCCTTGGATTGTGTACACTGCTCTTGGAGCCATTATTTTGCGCTGTCCAAAAACACTGCATCACAAACTCAAGACCTGAAGTAGTTAAGCCTGCTGGATGCGTTCACAAATGGATGTCCCAAGTTTGTTGGATGGCAACGAGTGTTCTGGGAAGGGCAAGTTGGTAAACTCAAGAGGAGACCGGGAAAACAGCCAGCAAGACTTGCACAGGTGACGTCCGGTTTCTTGCGTGCTAGCACAGGTCAGGTAGCTGCAACTGCTACAAAGAGGGCAGGGCGAGAGGCTAGGTGAAATCGACAAAAGCTAGGCAATGGCAGCTCAGTGAAACTCAGCAAAGATGTCGTCAAAATTGTGGGGTAGGATGGCCCGCAATAAATGACACAATTGAATCCTGCCTTGGCGCCTGGTATCGCGTACCATTTTGCATTGTATTTGCTGTCTTTGTCGATGAGACGACAAAAGCCCTTACAAGTCAAAAATTCTGAAGACTCGCCAAGAGTTTCAAAATGTCAAAATATGCAGTTTCTATTGGAGTTTCAAACCTGCTCCATTTGCTCCTGCTCTTTCTGCTCCAGAGCATGTGGAGCAGCCTTGCCCTTGAGGCAATGCTCTGTCGCAAACTGATGCAAGTCTAAGTGATCTCAAATCATGCTAAGAACATGCACTGTACAGGGATAATGTGGATTGAAAAAGGCCTGAAGATCGATCGCAAGGGCTGCAAGGCCAAGTGAATGGATGAATGGATGAATCGAATGGACTGAAAAGATGGATGGGTGACATGGACGAATGAATTGATCGGAAACCACGACCTGAGAGGACAGAGCCCCAGGCAACACTGGCCCTATGAACTTGAGAGCAAGCAGAGGCGGACGAAGGGTAGGTTGGGTGCGGGAGGCGAACGGGATTTGTCAGGGTGGAAAAGGGCATGACATGCAAAAGCTCCTGCTTTTTGTCTCTGGTCTGATGCCACCCATGCGCCCGCACGCGGCCATCTACTCGGTGCTCCTGACATGCTTTGCATCTTTCCTGCGGACTGGCGCTCAACTTGAAAGTCTAAATTCATCAGTTGTCAGCGCAGGGAATGAAAGGTTCGCGCAGTACTCCGGCGCAGTCGATATCAAGCGATGCCCAGGATGCGGCAAAGAGGTGGAAAAAATCTCGGTTTACTTGCATGTCTAGCCTAACGATGAAGAGGGGTCCTATGCCAGCTGTTGGCGCGCTATTTCTTGCTCTTTGAGATATCATGTCATGTGTGGAAAGTTTTTGTTGTTGTGATGGGTTTCATGTGGTCCTGTCAAGCTAGCAGTAGGCCACTGTCAGGCCACTGTCGCGCGCCCAAGCACGGCATCCTATCATGAAGATTGCACTGCGCACGTTTCTTCTGGGAAGTTCGGCAACTCGTCTCGTGCGGTTCATCTTTGGCAGTTTAGTCAACCATACTTGGGTTGCTGCAGTGCAAGAAGCACTGTATGTCTTCCATGTTGAACTGGTGTTTCTTCTAGTTCGCCCCTGCACTTGATTTTTGTGCGCTCTGGTTCTTGTTCATTGAAAGGTCCATGGTGTGTTCAAAAAAAGTCACGCTGGTTCATTTTGAGAAGAGGAGAATGGGGATGCGATTTCTCTGCACATGACTTCGTTTAAAGTGCATCAAGAACCACATGAATTGGCTTTTCAAATTCAACCTATATAAACATCATGAATGAAGACATTGCGTTTACCTAGGGAACACTGTGTCTTTTAGATGAATGCCTCATAATTTGCATGGGTGGTTAAAGGGTTGCTTGTGCAACTGTTTCAACATAGTTTTGCTTACTAGGGTATGGCAATCTCTCAACACCGTCTCCCTCCCACTGACTATTTGTAGGTTTTTACTCATCTTTTGTCGGGTGGCACCTTCATGTAGATGAGAATTTTCATAGGGGCATTAGGCATGATGATGCTTTCAAAGAATTGGCATCAACTTACTGTAAAAGAAAACAAAAGGGCGCACTCCCGCAGCCCCCTGCTCTCTGTATTTTCGTGCCCTGGAAACAATCGAGTCGCCGGCACAAGTCGGGGGTTGAGGAAAGTACGTGCACACAAAAGCTGTCCATGCTTCGTTGCTTTGCAGTTGCGGGGTGTTGCAGCTTAGGTGTCCTATTTTTATCGATGCTGAAGACAGAGGACATAGGTTCTCCGCCTACCATTGTCTAAGGTTCTAGGACAAAAGAGATCGAAAAGGGGGTCTTTAAAAACCCCTTTTCTTCCATGATCATCGGGCGCTATCTTCCAGATACCGTTTCGCCATTGCAGTCAAATGTCTTCTGCGCATCTGGGCTCTTGCCTTTCTTGCCTTTGCAGTTGGAGGTGCAAGGTCGGTTTCAAATAGCCGAGCATGCAACGAGTTGTTGCATGTAAGAACGCTAGGCGGCATCTGGGTTAAATTTCTGTGGCAGGCGTTGGCAAGTGTTCTTCGGCATCGTGCGCAGCGGGTCTTGAGGTGAGGCCGGGTGGCTTCTTCCATTTACAGGCCAGAATTGGGTCATATCCTACGCCTGGCCGCATGCCACCCCTGGGGTTTGAGCCCGTGACCATTTCAATTGAAGTCTCCTTTAAAACCCCTAATGTTCTTGATTTTGGCTGGGCTAGCCCCCCAGTACCCGCAATGATTGTGCTGAAGCACAGAGAACTCAGGTAGCTGACGCTACCTTTCGTGACTTCGCTCTGTCTTAAGAAGCCTTCTGCTGTTTCCATGTGTCTTACATCTGGATTGGATAGGATGGACTTCAAAAGTTCCTGAAATGACGAGGTGAAGAAATGTAGATCCGCTGCCTACAAATGGATAGACAAAAGTTTGTAGACCACTTTGATTAGAAAGCTTCCATTCCCGACATCATGCTGAAAGCAGAAGTGAATTAAAAAAATTCAAGCTGAGATTCATGGTGCGAGCCAACGTACCCCAATACAGCAATAGCGCATCATCCGCAGGTATGTTGTCCTGGTACTGATTTGTACTAGAAATCCAGCTTCCTGAATCTATTCTCACCGTACACTACTTTTGCCCATGCATGTACACACCTGAACTACTCAGAATCTGAAACCCAGCAACCTGTGAGAGCTTGACATGTGCAACTAGTCAACCGCAGCAAGCGCAGCAACATATTTCCCCTCGAGCCTGCGACATGTAATTGGCTGCCAACTGCATGAAAGTGACCCCAACCTGAGGCGGGAGATGTCCCCAACATAACACGCTTCGAAAATACATGAAAATATTTTCTTTTGTATTATTTTGTGATGTTACGAGTACATATTACAACACAAACCTGAAACCCGACGGTGCTGTGACAATGTTGAGGGAGGCTCTTAATATGCTGTACCATCGCCACAAGCACACGCTACCCAAGCTTCCTGGGTTTTGGTCATTTTTGGTCTGCATTCGTCAGATAGAAATGCCGCATTGTGAAATTTCAACCTAGCGCTGAAAACCTTCAAGACTCTGTGTGAAATCCTTGGCAAAACCTTTCAGTGTAAATCTTCTACCAGTCTACCAGTCCTGTTCGGAAAGGAGCCTTCATTGATCTCAGCCCAAGGATCAGCATCCAAACACAGAAGTGCCTACTCCATGGGGTTCAAGCTTCTGCTCTACAAATAACACACTCAACTTGGATCTTCGAACCGCGCCTCATGTAATGGCAACAACAAAATTGCTTGGTTCTTAGATATTCTTGACCCCATCATGAGATGCTGAACCACAATGGGGAATTGTCGAGCAACCATAAACATCAAAATCAGGAGGAAGACGAATGCCCAAAGCAAAGGCTTTGCTGATCCCATGATTCCTTGGTAAATTTGGAGCTGCTGGAAAAGCCATGAGCTCACAGCAGAAGTTCGACCACATCTTGATTGAGGCGAAAGAAAATGAATCGTGATATATCATCCTCATTCATCCTCCAACATCAAATCCATCAGTGTGCTGCGAAGCTCAAGACCTACAAAATGACAGGACACGAAATGTCGGAGTAAGTCAAGTGGAAATGAGGTGTACAACGTATGAGCCTTGCGAGTCAAGAACAAGTCAACAAATGCATGCAAACCTAGTTATCGCTCTGTCCAATAGCCTTGATACTATGGTTCCAAACAAATCCACTTCTTTGTTGGGTTCTAGTAATTTTGATCTATGTTATACTGTTATAGTTATAGTTGTCATTTTACAGTTATTTCATGTGATTTCACCATACTTGTACTTTCATTCTCTTTCGGGCTCTGCAGTTCTAAATTCTGTGCCGTGGCACCGTTGACCATGACTCGGAGCTCGGAGAAGAAGCGCAGCATTCGAATGATGCGAGCCACGCGAACCAAACGCATCCTGGACATCTGATCTGAGATGAGATGAGTCTGAGATATGTCCAGAGATGAGCATGTTGTGACTGTGACTGTGACTGTTGCGACTGTGGGCCCACTGAGTTGCAGCAACAAGCTGCAATGATTTTATGAGTTCAGGGCTCTTCACGGCTTCAGCAAACCTCCCAAGTTCATTTCTTTCCCCATTTTCGATTGGGTCCACTGATCTTTGCATTCAACCCAAAAAGTCTCCAGATCGGAAAACGTAGAGATGGCCTTGCCCGACGGCTTGCAATGAGGTTTCTTATCATTTCGTCATCTACAATATCCAGATGTACATCATCTACGTCCCTCCAATTCAACATACTTCAACGCAATTCAAAATCAGCATTGCATGATATTGTGTGCATCCCGTGCTGCAAGGTTCATTCGTAGCATTCTCAAGGCCGAGACTTCCAGAAAGCTTGCAGCAGCCATCAGAGCAGCGATCTCTTCAACCACAGAAGAGGAGACCAAACCCAAGTCCATCCAATTCCTGCGGATTTTTGTGAAAGGATGACCAAAGCTGTACACACAGAGACTTGCTGTTCCCGTCATTTCTCGTGAGCGGAGGCGAGATGAGGGAGTGATGGGGAGTGTGTTCTGTCATTTCCTCAACTCTGCCCAAAAATGTTGTGCTGGTCTGTCGGCATCACTCCATGTCGGGGAACTGGAACGGGAAATAGGAAAAGTATGGAAAGGTTTGATGGTGAGTGACTTAGAAAGTGTCTCTGAAATGCTTTATGTTCCGAGAAAAATAAACTGAACCTTTACAAAGTGGTTTTGTCCTGTGAAAATCTGTATCCAACTGCACCAAGAGTAACATTTCTACAAAACTGGCTGGATGTTCTGTTGAACCCAGATGTTCTGGAAATCTCAAGGAATTCGCAGCTTCAAATTGTCACCAAGGAACCATTTGAATGAAGAGTTGTCACATGACAGGAAGTGCACAAAGCCCTGGCAGCATGGCAGCATCTATGCAGCATGCTGCAGCATAGATGCAAGTTTGGAGTCACACGCTTGTCGACCCAAGCTCGATCTCGTATACTTTAAAAGTGCTGCTCGACAGCCTACACTCGATGATATGATACTACAATATACTACAATACACAGGATAAGATTGAAGGCAATCATTGAACTAACGGAGACAAAAGAGATTGCGGAATCGTGTGCGGGCGATGCCTCAGAAATCCAGCGTACAGCGAGTTCCAATGCAAAGAACAAATTGAATGTTAGATCCAAACCACCTCGCCAGGGTTGAGTTTGCAACTGCAATTTGAAACGACTCAAACCGCATATGTTTGCATGCTCGCTCTGGCGGTTCAACTGGAAGAACGAGGTTGAATGAACATGGAAACAAACAGGTAGTCACCAGGTAATCTCAAGCAGTCAGAACTCTCTTCAAAAATGGTCTACATCAAGCCAGCTGCGCGCCAAAAAGTACACCGACAATAGGGGGTTGGATACCGACGGATGACTCTTTCAAACCAGGTCACGAAAAACTGGGTGTTGCGGTTCCAAAGCATGCTGGATGGTATAGTCGGACTCGACTCCTGGTACACGGTGCGATGCTCTGGCCACAGTCTAAAACACTGCAAGTGCCCCAGGTGCCCCAGGTGCCCCATGTGCCCCAGGTTGTTTTCGTTTCAAATCCATTTCCAGGTCCAAGGGTCCGATACTGAGAGCGCAAAGAATCACAAGTATTCCACAGCCCATTTCAAAGCGCTTGTGGGCCACAATCCTGAGATGCCACAATCTCAACTGAATCTCAACAAGGACCGCTGGATGCTTTGGCTTAGACGTTGACATTCCGGCACATCTGTTTCTTAGCCAAAGTAAGTTTATGCACGTTGAAAGTGGGAACTCTACTGTTGTGCTGGCAGCGTAAGCTTTGCCATGACGAGAAGAAAGCTGGAAAAGTACAGCAAAGCTGCATACTAATATCACCACATAGAAATGCATGCGTTCTATTTGTTACAAGTTTCTGGTTGCAGACATCCCGAAGGCAACAAGAGCTTCGCACCTGAATCACGCTAGATGCGGTTTGGCAGTTTTGCATGGCGATTCTCATGGACTTGGATCATCTTGGATCTGATTCTGATTGATTCTTCGGTCCTTTACGTCCTTATATGTCCTTATGTTTTTTATCGATGCTTGCCTTCATCAAAAACCCAGGTTGTAGGATCCTCAGATATCCTCAGTTTCTCTGCGTCTCCACAAACATCGAGGATCTTGTCCTGTTCCAGCTTCATCCAGCTTCATCCAGCTTCATCCAGCTTCATCCAGCTTCTAAGGTTCAGGGACCCAGCTGCACTGAGCTGTGCTCGAAAGAATTTGTTGCGAAAACTTTTTCCGAGGTTTCAAGAGACCAGGCGAGCTGAAAAATGCCAACGTTTTGACGAAGGCAACTAGACCCTGCCCAGCCTCTAGTGGGTTGGCAATGCGTTGCCGAATGCCGTACCTGAATTCGAACAATTTGAAAACCCAAAGGCCCAAAGAGCAAACTCAGTGCAACTTCCGCAACGCCAGACATTGACATGGCTACACAAAAGTGTCTCAGTGTGTCCAAAGTCTGGCTGCACAGTGCCATGTAAGTACCCTATGCCAGGTACACCACGTCTTGCCAGGATGCTGCTTTTGCAGATCTGCAAAAGATTGCTCGTCTCCGACGGGGTCACTACCCCTGGCACGGAAGGGTACTTTTTCTGGTACTGTATGGAGAGGGTATGTCAGATATCAACTGACTAAGAAAAGCTGTGCATTGGACCTTGTTTGGTCCTTGTAGTTTCTTCAAAGTTGACTCTCCCCTGAACCCTACCCTTGGAGAACTTTGCCCACAATGTGCCAATATTACATTGTTACAGTAATGTGTGCTGTGCTGAATGTAGAGATGCGGTTCTTTTTCCTGCAAAAATCGCACAATTGTTCACCCTCTGGACTTCAACATGTGCAACATGTCCCAAAACCCCTTTCGTCATCTTTCTACAGTAATTCATTTGTATTCATGTCCATCCATTTGCGGTATACTAGAACTCTGACACACTGGTTTCTGTGGTAGACTGGTTTCTGATGTTTCTGTAGTTGCAGGTTCTTGAGCTTCAGCTTGCCACAAGGTCAAGTGCTTCCGCGCCTCATTACCTTCAAGGTGCGATCGCGCCGACGCTCCTTTCGCACTGACGGGCGCAATGAAATATCCTGGCATGCAACTTTGTCTCAACGCAAATCCTGCACTCAAGACACTGCATGCTAACCAAACCAACACTGCGAAGCACCAGTTTCAATCTGCCTCAGAGCGAATGGCTCAACAATCTCCGCACTGTTTGCTCAGCNCACTGCGAAGCACCAGTTTCAATCTGCCTCAGAGCGAATGGCTCAACAATCTCCGCACTGTTTGCTCAGCAGTTTATTTGATGGTTCTCAAAGCATCACTGGCAGCATGTTCCAGCAACAAAATGAGCAGTACACCCACTGAGTACGCTCAAGACACTGNAACCAAACCAACACTGCGAAGCACCAGTTTCAATCTGCCTCAGAGCGAATGGCTCAACAATCTCCGCACTGTTTGCTCAGCAGTTTATTTGATGGTTCTGTAAGCATCACTGGCAGCATGTTCCAGCAACAAAATGAGCAGTACACCCACTGAGTACGCTCAAGACACTGCATGCTAACCAAACTAACACTGCGAAGCACCAGTTTCAATCTGCCTCAGAGCGAATGGCTCAACAATCTCCGCACTATTTGCTCAGCAGTTTATTTGATGGTTCTCAAAGCATCACTGGCAGCATGTTCCAGCAACAAAATGAGCAGTACACCCACTGAGTACGCTCAAGACACTGNTTTGCTCAGCAGTTTATTTGATGGTTCTCAAAGCATCACTGGCAGCATGTTCCAGCAACAAAATGAGCAGTACACCCACTGAGTACGCTCAAGACACTGCATGCTAACCAAACCAACACTGCGAAGCACCAGTTTCAATCTGCCTCAGAGCGAATGGCTCAACAATCTCCGCACTGTTTGCTCAGCNCACTGCGAAGCACCAGTTTCAATCTGCCTCAGAGCGAATGGCTCAACAATCTCCGCACTGTTTGCTCAGCAGTTTATTTGATGGTTCTCAAAGCATCACAGGCAGCATGTTCTCAGCAGTACCCCAAATACATGCAAGCTCCTGCAGGCTTGAACGCGTCCAAAAGATGCAAGAGATACCCTGATGGATTGGCGTGAGTCCGAGTTTGGGTAGTTTTTTTTGGAAGTCGCGGGACTCTACAGTGGTGGCAAAAATTGATTAGAAACAAATGTGGCCACTGTCTTGGCACTTCCGCCCAGCCTCAGAGTTGAATCGCGAGTCATCCTGTGCAACAGTGTCAGTGGTCCGGCTGGAAAAGCCAGCCAAGAGGAAGACGACAAGGGATGCCAAACTACGTTTTGGAGGTGCAAAAAAGGGAAGTACCAACGCACTTCGAGGTAGTGACTGGTAGTGTTACAAGAAGGAAACTGGTCAAGGTTTCGGAATGAGAATTGGCTTGGCACTTCGCGGAGTCACAAAGTTCACATGCATCGCACGTACATATCTTTCGGACCTCAGATGCTGATGTGCCCGAATTGTCACAAAATACCCTTAGGATCGAAACTAAACGGTATAGACGGTATAGAAATAGACATTGAGCATTGAATCTTACATAGATATTGGATTTATTGAATGCTATTGTTTGTTGCATCCGTTGCCACAATGCATCGGTAGTTCGAGAAAACCAAACGCTTCCAGCTGCTTCCCGACTTTCCCAACTTTGCGTCACCTCTGACTGTCCAGGTAGGACAGGAAGGCCATGGTCAGAGCCAAGCCTTGAATGGAAAGAGACTCAACATGACTCAACAAACATCAATTGAAACTGAGTAAGTCATCGCGCACTTGGACCATCAGCAGGACCTTGGCCACCCTATTGGCCACCATATTGGCCACCCTCAAAAAAAATATGGGGTTGGGGCACAGGCTGTGTCTTTCTGGACGGGGGTCAGGATGTTTCAGGCCGGAAAGCAAGGATAGGGCAAGCCAAGGCAAGCATGCTGGCAGCAAAAAAATAATGCAAGGCGTAGCTTCAACTGCCGCTTCAATGGAAGTGGGCGCTTTCTTTGCCCCTCACCGCCACTTCAATGTTTAAAGAACATGAAATCAAAATCATATTTAATTCATGAATATTGATGATAGACTAAAGATTGGAAACAATATGAAAGATATATAAGATATATAAAGAATTTATAAAGATGATAAACAACACTATCTCTAGAAGGATGGACTGTACCAGTCGGAAATCTCACGGTAGACATCCAAGTCGAACCCGAGAATTGGCCAGGGCTCGTGTTGACTTTCAGTGGAAGCGGTGCAGCTTTTTCCACCAAATCCAGCACGGACTTTTCCATCCTTTGGCTTTGCCTAGGTTTCATCGGACTTTCTAGCCATCTTTTGGCAAAAGGTCTACAAAGATGAAGTAACGAAGTATTAACATTCCAGAGATAGTTGAGATTTTTAGACATGATGCTTGGTACATTAGTTTGCAAGGGGCATCAACGGAACCACACAAGGATCTGACGACTGAGAAGCCTACTGGTGCAAGATCGAGAACTGGCTGTCAAATCTTTCAATCTTCTCCGTAACAATCTCCTTCAGTTTCGCCTGGACATTCGAATCTTGCGAGTGTCAGCTGGTGAGATGGCCAATGTACGGACTTCCACTCTTTTGGAATCCTTTGGTTAGCGATTAGCAGCCTTCTCCAGAGCAGCTCTCCTTTTGGGGAACAAGGACGATTAAGTCCAAAACCATCGAAAACCCTCATCGCCTCGGCTTCTCCCTCTAGCAGTTTTGACACTGAAAGCTCCAAGCGCTTGCAAGTCTCCTGGCGCATGGCCGCATGATCGCTCAACGAGCTTCTCTCTACCATTCTACCTATATCTACCTATATGGGCAAAGAGGGAACGGTGAAGACATGGTTCATCCTGAGGACAAAGCCGAACAAAGACTTACCCTGGACTTAACCTTAACCATCCTTAACAAGCATATTGACACATCATGTTCCTTACAGGATTGTGAAATATTGTGATTTTTTTCTGAATGGAATGGAAACTCCGATTGTTGTAGCACTGCTTCTCACTGTTTGACACTTCGCCTGATTCTTCTTTTGCAGCGAGTGCATGGAAGAAAGCTGCTCTCCTTACCACACAATGACACCACGGAAGATCGACGAAGATGGAAAACAGGGAAGATGGGCCACAGAACATTTCTTATCTGGCTGCCAAGTGCGGTCTCCGCTGCTTCTCAGGCTTGAGATCTGAAGAGGAAGTGATCAGTTTAGATCAGCAAGAATCCAATGTTTACAAGTGAAAATTCCATCAACTTCATGTTTCTACCCCATTGGTTAAAGTTATTTTTCAAATGAGCGTTGACTGGATGTTGTGCCAAAACGAAAACAACCAGAAAATGCAATCACATTGCAATCACCACATTCTTTCAAGTTCCTTCAAGGAAGCTCTTCAGCTGACGGTGAAAATGGTGAAATGGTTTAACCGCCATTGCAACAAAGTTTCCCAGTGTCCGGGCAACCAGCTGCCAGGCTTCCGAAATTCCTTGCACCTCCTGTGGTCGTTTCGGGACTCAAGGCATCTCAAAAGACTTTTCAATGTGGTTTGTACAGCTGCTCTTTCAAGCGCTTGGGAAATCTCATGCTGACACAGAATCCACACCTGAGACACGTCCGAGTAACAAGTTGTTTTGCATTGGAGAGAGACTCTTTGAAATTGGTGTTCCCCTCATATTCTACAGCAACTCCAGGGGTATCAGGTGTCTTGGTGTATTTTGTTATTTCAAATTGAAAACGATGTCCGTTG
>BGPT01001498.1:101890-144010 GCA_003297045.1 Symbiodinium sp. clade C Y103
TGATACAAAATCATGGAAATTGATACAAAACACGGCAGGGATTACACAGAAACCACAGAAGCAGTCCTCTGATTGCTAGTTTTTGCTAAACAATAGGCCTGTGAAGAGCGTATTCAGCCACAGAGTGTGCAAGGCCACCAAAAGGCTTGCCGCTTGCAATCACCTGATGGCTTATGTTTTTCCATCTGTGAGGTGCCGGGCACATGAATCGATGATTCTGGGACTGAGCGACCAACACAACATAATCTTCAACATGAATTCAGGCTATTGTGATCAGGGTCTCATTGAGACAAATGATTCAAAAAAAAATCCACATGTTTACCATCTTTTTCCCGAAATATCCCAAAATCCACTTATATAATTCTTGAGAAATTCTGATGCGAAGGCCCGTAGTTCACAGTCGTGCTGAATCATCTTCGGATGCCTGTATCGTGATCATGTTGCATAGTTTTTTTTCTGTATCACCAACTACAATCTAAGAGAAGTGAAAAACAGACTGAGCGAAAAGAAAAAGCAAGCCAGGGACAACTTGGGATCGGGCAGGGACAGGCAGGGAAAGGCAGAACAAAAACATATATGCAAGATAGAGCGCGCGCCCAGGCGGGCACACTATCACACTATCACACAGTCACACGTGCAAAACAAAATAAAACATCTCAAAACATCTCTTGGATCCGTCGAAATCGATTCGAAATCGATTGTAATTCCCATGACTTCCCATGGCATTCCATGTCTCGTGTGCTCCAGGACATTTGGCATTGAGGACCTATTGGCCACTGGACGCATTGTTTGACGACCACCCGGTGAACACAAGCGGCACAAGCGGCACAAGCGTCGCATGTGGAGAGCCTCCTGGCACAAGGCGTCCCAGTGCAATTTCAGCTCAGGCTCTGCATCCAACCTGCACATCGTGTAAGAGTTCGCTCACATTCGCTCGCACAGTTTGCTTCGATGCTCGGTACGGTGTGGAACTTTGCTTTTTTGTTCAGAACTTCCAGAACTCGATCGTTTCGGTTCAGTCTCTCGTGCTGTTTTGATCTTTGGAAGTTTGGAGAATTCCAACTTCTGAGTGCCCTTGCCATGAGCCAGAGTGTGCTTTAACTTTGACAAAAATGTGAGAAATTTAAGAACTCAAGGCCCAAGGCACGCTTAGATTCAACCCCTGCCTCAGCATGTCTTCCAAAACATCAGAATGCCATCGACCAAGCAGCTCCTTGCAGGATCTAGGGTTTCAGTGGTTCGTGCAGGTTCAACCGATACAGGGATTCAATCGTTAGCTTGCAACTCTTTCGCGTACTATATGACTATATATATGTACTATGTGCCAAAAGTAGTTAAGCAAATTCAAAATTCCACTCTTCTTTGCTGAGTTCTCAGATTCTTCAATGGCAGCTTCCCTCTCTGGCAAGGAGCGTTTTGGATGCAGATGAGAACACTACAAGTTCTGCATTGCTTTCGCACTCTGGTCGATCCATTCGATCCATTGGATCCATTCGATCCATTGGATCCATTCCTCCATGTCGTTCAAGTCCGATGGAGTCACAACCAAGTCCTGGCGATGGTCTCTCGGAGCTGGAACACACCGTAGAACGTTCTACAATTTGGGAGGTGTGACGGGCAACCCTTCAGTAACTCAATTCAAAGTGCTACAAAAGAAATCAGAAGAACACAAGGAGAACATAATTCAGAACAAAGCTGTCCGGAAATGCTTTTGGCAAAGCACCCCAGGCAAAGTCATTTGCTCACCATCTTCTACATGCTTCTCAGAGCATCGCAAAAGAGCCCAGGTGAGGATCCAACAGATTTTTTACAAAACAAAACTCTTCAAACTGGGCGTAGTCTCCGACCTCGAGGTCTGGCTTGCGCTGAGTGGCGTGCCATTCTGCCTCGCGTGACTAGCAGCTGAACACAATGAGGACTCGATGAAAGCAATGGCGCTTTTAAGAATTCCACAGACCAGACAGGTTGTGAAATCTTCTCGAAATTCAGAGCCACTTTCTATTGCGAATCACATTTGCCGACTGCGCTTGGCTAGACTTTTAGCATCCAGATATTGCAGAGCCTGCAGCATCGAATGTTGCTCCACATACTCTGCCAGCAGCACAGACAATCGGGCCTGCGCCGTTTTCTGTTGAAGGTCTCATTGGAGCAGGACATTGCAAAATGAAAGCACCCTGCGCATACAAGAATTACTCTGCCTAAAATGTCAGAAGATCAGTACCCGAAGGATTTGGCAGAAGAACAAAGTTGAATAATTTAACCCCTGAAGCAAGTACAGGCTCAATTTCATTCGAAAACAATGCTCTCAGACTCTCAAACCGAGGGTGATCCTCGGCAATGAGAGAGTGAGAACAATGAGGAGTAAGATCCAGGCAGAACGAATCTGTTCCCCCAGATCAATCGTGACCTCTGAGGGAACAAGAACAAATAAGAACAAGAAATCGATGCCTTTTATGTTTTCTTTTATCCTTTTCCTGTGCTTTCTGGATTCTGTTGCCGCTTGTCTGAACAGTATGGAGTATGGAGTATGGATTTTTCGCTGTCCACTTCCATCTTTGAGAATCTTGCACTCGCAGCAACGCATAATGCACCGAAAACGTATGGATCTAAATTCCTATGGCGCTTTAATGGTAAGTGATGTGAGTGATATGCTTTTTCGTCAACCAGAATGGTGCTTTTACAGTTAGGGCAAATGTGAACAAGAAGGTCAGTTTGGTCATAGTATTGTTTATGTATATGTATATATATATATCAAGAGCTGTTTCTCCCGTAAACGTGAAGCAGCCAACAGCCAACCATGTGAATCTTTGTGCTGCGGTCCCCTTTGAGAAACTTGCAGTAGAAAGAGACCACTGACCACACACCTACATTCACATCCAATCATGAACACAAATGAATGGTCAGTTCAGGTCTACAGTATGTACAATCACATCATTGGTTGATATTGATAAGATATTAATTGAAGAATCATGTTTCCTGCATGAGTCTGTGGCGCGTGTGTACATCTGTCCCAGATTAAGCCCAAGCTGTCCTTGGGCTCCTTCAAGCTTGGTAACGATGATAAGAGCTCCTGACATCAGACGCCATTGGAAGTTGGAATGTGTTGGAATGCTCTCTTGGGTCGGTGGGTCTCATATCGTTCCCACCACTCCCTCTCAAGTGGCCGAAATCGTGCGACGTGACTAGGATAGACAAAATAGAATTCAGAGAGTTCCCCGTGAAGTGGCCAAATCCCTTCGAGCGCCAAAATGAGGAAAGTGCTACAGTAAATATGCAAAATTGATTTTGCTGCTTGCTTGGTGCCTGAAATTGTCAAATCCGATCAGTGACATCGCTGTCAACAGAGTTGGCAAATCAATATTATAAATCAATATAAATCAATGAAGCAAATAAAGCAACTGAAAGCAACTGAAATTGAATGTACAAAGACTTGCAAAGTCAAGCTGCAGAAAGGCTGCCTTGCTGAACTGTTCAGGGCTCGGTGGCTTGAGGCTTTTTGCCTGACAGATGGCCATCGACTGAAACAAAAGGGGGAAGATCCGGGAAGATGAGGAAAGGGCTCCACATGGCTCCACACGGCTCCACATGGCTCCACCTCGCACTCTATGAGATCTCTCAGCTATGAGATCTTAAGATTTTGCAAGATCTTGGCACCGCGACATCGGCTACAGCTATTCCGTGTATTTCGTTGCCTTCTCGAATACAGATGTTTTCATTAAGAAACTTTGATGTTTGCGATTACATAGCTGCAGTACATCTACATATGCGCATGCTCTTCCACTAAAAAAATCTTCAACCACTTAAATCACTTGGGTAATACACTCAGAAGCCCAGCGGACTCCAACGCATCCCGGTCGTGCACAAAGCATGGCAACGCTTAGCACGTGCCTCTCTGGCCATGGCCCCCTGCACAGTTCTCTACATGATGCCCACCAAACCCAGGTCTTTCATGACCATTCAGCCATGAAAAAACTTGCGGATAGAGCGACCGATGCGTCAAATTCCTGAAATGTGAGTTGTGCCAGCCTCAATTGCTTCTTGTTCAGAAACATCCATCCATATGTTTTTTCTTGTTTTTCATTCCTTACTTTCAAACTCTTTCGAATTTTGTTTTTCATTTTAGAAAGAATTCTCAGGACTTGAACGTAAAGGAACTCAGCATAGCCTTGGACAATGCGAAGCACATCTCGGGTACCCACCGAGACATCTACTCCGTGTCTATCCAAAATTGTCGGGTGCAAGTGGCTGGAACAAAGGCTGCGCCTGCTACGCCACTCTTTTATCCAACTAAGATGCACGGTGTTCTTCCCAGCTTTGTCGAAACGCCTCCTCGGTGAGAAGTGACAAAGAACATGATGCCGTCTGACAAAGAAAACGCTGTGGCAGTGGCAGCAGTGGCCTACCTTAGCATATCTTAGCATATCTTAGTAATCTTAGCATTAAATATTTGACATGTCTTTGGAGACATTTGGAGACATTTGGAGACTTCATTCCAAGCTTTGAGCGCTGCAACTAGGACTCCCTGTAACGCGACAGCTCCAGGGGATGTGCAGCTCCGATTTGGTCTTGAGAAGGTGCCATTGAAAACATGTGACACATCATGTGACAACAAAATACAACATGCCGAAGATAGGAAGCATAGGACCAAAATGGACCAAAATGGACCAAAGCTACACTGCTTGGCCATCAGGTGTAGAGTATCGTTGTAGAGTATCGTAACCGCGTCCTTTATTCCTTGAACTCTTCAACCGACTCAAAAAAAATAGATTTGCTTTCTTTCCCAGTGTTTATCGCTTTGCCACAACTTCTTCCGCGAGAGGGCTCGAGAACTGCTAAAAGCAATTTTCACTCCACACTGAACAGAGGAGTGTGTCATTAACAGAGATCCACTCGAAAAGCAGACACACTTCGATGCGAAGAATGAGAGAGAATGTGGCAGTGAATTACTTGCATTGATGTTGGGGTCTCCAAAATTCTGGTATCTTTAAGTGGAAGAACAACCCAGGAATTGAGTCCATTGTTGCTAGGACAGTATGGACATTAAAACAAGGTGACTTCGTTTCCACCTGCACCTGAGATTGCATCCCATGCGCTTTCAACATTTTTCGTTGGTGGATCGTGGCAGATCCTTGAGTGAATTATTGTTAGAAATAGCGACACGAGCGGATCTCGGGAAACTCACTCAACGAGATGCGTTGAACGTGAACGAACGCTTTGTACACTTGTCATCTTCTCAGAATCATTGGACCCAGCGTCCTGCACCAAGCCAGGGGAGCAACCGACACCACAGACCAAACTTGAAAATTGTCTGTGGCAAAGCACTACGATTGCGATCAATGCCATAAATATGGTCATGTCATATGACACTCTCAAAATCACCATGCAAACAAAAACAAAACAGGCAACATAGCACTGTAGTTTGCGGCATTCTTTCGCTGTCTTTGTTGATCTTTGTTTATCTTCGTTGATAGTCGCAATGAGTCACCATCTGTCGGACCATCTGTGCTCTGGGAGCGTTCTCGCCTTCAGTCGTGTTCTTCCAAGCGTCGCTGCCAACTTTGATCGCGCTCCAGGGCTCTCTCATCCTGATCGAAGTCATGAAATCCATCGAACATGCATGTAAAATTTTAGCATGCAGATTTCCACTGCGAAAGTTGACGGGAAAACATATTGCGCTATTGCGCAATTCAAAAATGATAATTTCCATGAATTTGCCTCTGATTCCGCTCCAGAACTATGGAAACAGAGCGTGAATATAGTCGGATCCATCAGCACCCATGAGCCTCATGAGCTAAGACACAAGACATATCAGGAATGCGACTGCTATCACATGGTCACATGATGTCTGCTTTTGATTGGCTCTGCACATTTTTGGCTGTCTTCTCTTGTTCCCAGCACTCTCCCAGCGCCGCAGTGTATGGTACAACCCCCTGTTAGTTGTTCAACACATTCTTGTGGCCTGTGAACTGTTGATGAGACCTCGCCATTCAAACTCTCGTGGCCATTAGCCTGTGCTTCTATTGTACTTGCAAAATTATTTGGCAGCTGGAACATATGGTGCCCATATAATTCCAGCGCAGCTTTGATGTTTTTCACAGCTCAAAGTCCGATTGTTGCTACGCCTTCAGACATAATCCTTTCAAGTGTCCCATGCAGTCTGAAGGCGCAGCCACCAGGTTCCCAAGTGCTTAACAAGCCAACTACCAAATTTGCCTCCATTATGGGGATGAAGAGAACAGCGACCCAAAAAGAGACATAAAAGAGTCTTCTCATGTCCCCACATGTTCCGACCATGGACACTAGTTTTGACAACACCCAGTTGTACAATGTTGATCAATGTTGTACATTCCTTGTCGACCTGCCGCAAGCCCCTCACCTCTAACCTCCCATCCCATTACTGCAGAAAGGAAAAGCCGGTGTTTTGGCTCGAAGAAGATCTTGGTTTTCACCTCAAAAGCAAAATGCATCTTTTTTCGCGCCTCAGCGAGATTTCCTGGTAGCCTCCCAAGCGCTTCTTTCTTCGCCTCAAGCCTTGGCGTGGCCATCTTGGCACTTTCACATCTTTCACATATCGTTCATGTTTGAAAATTGTTCGTACTTTTTTCACATTGTGCACTGAAGGTGCACGAATTGTGCACTAATTGTGCGCTATTCGAATCCCTATCGAAGCCGATTGGAATCGTTTTGAGCTCTTGCCACATTCTTGCGAGTCTTGTGAGTCTTGTGAGGTTGAATGAGTTGGATCCGTCCAACAGAATCTCTATGCAGAACAAAGCAAGCGGCTGCTCTTGATATTCACTGAAATCCGGAGAAACCTGCGCAAGGTCCATGCACATGGTAGACTCAGTAGACTCCGATCTTTTCACATCGTCTACAATTCAAACATGTTCAAACCAACTGGTACTGTGCCCTTGCAGAAAGATCTTTCGGTGCAAAAAGGAATGTGCACCTGATACAACACATTCACTTGTCTAGAACAAATAAATAAGTCCGCACTTTCGCAACAAACAACTTGTGTGAATGGGGTTGCACTCAGAGACTCATGATCCAATGGCTTTCGTGCTAAAATTCTGATGTCCGTCGCCACAGTCCAAAGACCAAAGAAGGGGGGATGCCAATGGCAATGCCATGGAAGTCTCAATAGAAGTCCCAAAGGAAGTCCCAATGGAAGTCCCACGCAATGCTACGGTAATGCAAAGGTAGTTAGCGACGGTAGTGCCTCATACTTCCTGGCAAAGTATCTCTTTCTCAAGGCAAGGACCTGCCGCGGACTCAGGACTTTGAGCGGAAAGCTTGGAGAACAGAGATCCAGAATGATTTCCAGAATCGAATAGTAAAACGAAGTAAATGAGAAACGGATTGCGGACGCGCCATCAAAACTCTGTCAGAAAAACATTTCTGGCAGGGGAAGCAAAGGACAACAGTCTGAGACGGGGTAAAGACGGACAGGAACTTCAGTCCAAATCAAATGTTGTTTCCTCCCTTAGCTGCCAAAATAGTATCCCAGAGAATGTAAAGAACCAAAAGAGCAGAAGTCAAAGAGAAGGCTTGAGAATTGTCTTGTCAAAAATATCAAACTGACCAGCTGACAACTTCTGGGCGCATCTCGGATGCCCCAGTCATGCCCCGGTCATGGCCCGGTCTCAGAGCCTGGAGCATCAACAAGTCGGCAATCAGAGGCGCCACGGTTAGCAAAGTGCCCGCTGTCGAAGCCTCAAGCAGACTCGCCCTGACCCCAATTTCACTGCCATAGACTGCTCTATCGACTGCTACATTGCTGCTACATTGCTGCTGCCTGGAATGCTTCGTCTCCTTTTTTGTCTCAAGTGGCTGTCAGAACTGAAGAAGCAGCAAGAAATAAGATGATCACATCAGCTGAAAAGATGTGCAAACCTCAAGTAGCACACGGAAATTGTTGTTATAAAGGCGCCTTCATCACAAGCTTGATGACTGAAAGACGATGACCGACACCAACAGTTCGAATAAAAATACGAACCTCAGCAACGGTTCCTGATCCCGCATCGGCTTAAATGCAGATTTCATGCCACTTTTCATGTCTCTCTATTTTGGCATTCTGGGCAGAAGCGGCTTCGCACTTGTATGAGCAAAGCAAGGGCTGTTTCCAAGTGTGTGTGTGTGTGTGTGCCTTATTGTTTTCTTGAATCCCAATCTGGTTTGCGGTTTTGCATATCTCTTGCGTGACCATCACTGGTGCCCCTCGGCGACAGTGGCTCTACTAGCAGGTTTTTGCATCCACATTCTCCTCCATAAAAGGCATAAAAGTCATTGGTTACTCTAATTTGTCACAATTCATTTGTGATTTCATTGATCTCATCATTTGTGAAATTTCATTGTCTCATGTTTGATCTCATTTCACGTGTCTTATCATCCCTTTTGCCGGTACCCTTTGGGTAGTTTTTTCTGTGTTTGATGGTCTTCTCTGCACCTTTGAGTTCAGCGCTCCATTCACCTTCTTCAAATAACGTTCATCATCCTCAGCAGGTCAGCAGGGACTGGACAGAAATATACAGCGACTCAGCATGGAACATGGTAGAGCAACATGATGGGCCAACAAGGTCAACAAACCGGCAACAAACAGTCGTGCTGTCTGGATATTTTTCAGAGAAGAGTCCAACGTGAGAGAATGATCTGGTGACACAAGAACATAGAGAGAGAAATGCACTCCCCAACAAGTTGCAGTACATTGTCACAATTTCTGCTTCACAGATTTGCTTCGCAGCTTAGCAACTTGCATCACAAGAACGGTAGATGTTTTGGCGAGTTTCAAAAATCTCCAATCTTGTATCAATTCTTCATCCAGCTAAATGTATCCGTCTCAAGTATCATGCTATGTCTACATTATGTATATACATATATGTATATATATATATATATTATATATATACACATTCATAAAAAGAACCATCCATCTATACTGTCTATATCTGTCTATACTCTATGTTTATGAAATTTATGACTCTGCAGACTCGGAGCGGCTGACTGCCCCGCTTCAACGTGTCCTCTTTCTTCGTCGGCTCCGCACATTCTCTCCGCACAACGTGAGAGACTTTTCTTTTCCGCATGAGAGAATATGAGAGATAGAAACAGCAGATATTTTCAGCAGAAAAGAAGAGTCTAAGTGAAGAAACTCAAAAAAAGAAGAGGATGTGCCGAGAACACCCAAATGGAATACTGAGTTACTGGAACACCAACAGGGAACACCCAAAGAGAATACCTGACTGGTCACCTGTTTTGGTCATCCGTTCGGTTGGCGCAGAATGGCTTCACTCGGGATTCATAGAGTTTGAAGACGAAATCATCCCAACTGAGGGTGTACTGTATTATGTCAATTTTATGTCGATTTTATGTCAAATATGTCTGTCACATATTATGTCTGTATTGTTTGCATCTTTGTGCCGCTTTGTGCCACTTGACATGGAGATGCCTGGCACTGACAGATAAGTCCGAGCAGAGGAGGTGACAGCAGAAACAGCAACGACGACAATGACGACAACGACATCGACAACGACATCGACATCGACGACATCGGTAGCAACAAGTCTCTTACCCAAACGGTCGAGTGGAAGAGACTTGCGACTCGATTCGTCGATTCTCTTCTCATTTTTGACGTGAAGGATTGCAAGGCTCTAAATCTTGAAACGATCAAGGAAATCAGTCAGAACTTGCAAAAAAAATTGAAGCAAGTTTCTCAACGGTGCTTGGGTATAGCTTGACAGCAGATGAAAAGTGGCCAGGTGCAACTCGAAGGGGATTGGAATCAGACATAAACTTTTTCCGAACATTCAATAACTATCACTTATCTTCCAGCCGCAAGGAGAAACTCATTTCCTATGTCGGCAAAATGCATAGAGGAAACGAAATTGTTGCCTGCTACCTCTTCGTCCTGCTTTTGATATGACTTCAATCCTTACAATATTTTGCTAAAGTAATCAATGTGAGACCAAGCAAGGTTTCCGAAAGAAAATCACTATAAATTGCCAGGTTTTCAGTTGCAACCCATGCATGATCCTTCGAATAACAATTGAGGGGAGGACTGAAATGTACTCTGCATCATCAAAAAAGTAGCCAAACCTCAACGCGCAAGCTGGCGCACAGGAGCAGCAATGACGTAATTCTAATGTCCACACCCGCATTGAGATGTCATGAGATGTTCAGATACTGTAAACCAGTATCAGATATTCATGCTATGGCTGGTAGACGTCATGGGACTGGGGTTCTCACTGTGCTTCATCAAACAAAGTGTCCAAACGTCGCACCTTGACCTGTCCCGGCCGGAAAAGCTGCGAGAGAAGGCAAGAATAAGTAGGCAAGATTATTCCGCCAAGATGCAGCAAAATGTAGCAAGTTTCTGCAAGATCAGCCTAGAACCTCTCGAACCTCTCGAACCTCATTCCCTAGTGATGCTAGGTTCATGTCACGGAGTACAACCTTCTCCCACAAGCATACCTCCCACAACCATGCATAAGACTTTGAATGCTGGCTCCGACACGTTGCAAGTAGATCGAAGAAGTGCGATCAAGAGGCTTCAGGCTTGCATTTGTCGTTGTTTATGTGGCAGTTCCACAAGAACTGCACCTGCTCCCAAGAGAGTGATTGCATGTGTACCAGCTCACCTTATAAACTCTTTTACTGGGAGTGCGTCCTGTGTAAGGAAGCTGGGGACAACAGGATTCGGGAGCATTTGCTGTTTGTTGGTTTTAAGACGATGCATGTGAAATTCCTGGACTGAAAGCACACTAGATCTTGTGTTGAAGAGCAAAGATACTTGCAAAGTTTGTCCAAAGCCACCGACGACTGGGAAAGGACTGGTGATTGAAGCCACTGAAATGACTCAACATATTACAAGGCAAACATCTATGCTGAAGATTGCTGAAGTACTTCAAACGACTTTGGATGACTTCGGATGACTTCGGATGACTTCGGATGGTTCGGATGCTCAATGCAGAGGCGTCTGCCCGTCCGACTCTGGAGATCTACGCACCTCGATGGCAGCTCCCAACTTGGAAATCTCCTTGAGGCGCGGAAGCCATGGGGAGCTGTGGGGAGTCAAGAAGGCTGACATCAATATGCTGAGCAAACATAGGCACTATGTGATATTATGTGATATTATTTGATATTATGTTATTATACAAATCATACATATGGTAGATATATTACATGGCTATATGGCTATATCTTGGCTATGTCCTATGAATATATCCTACGAATACATTTGAATGCTGTGCCCTGTTGTGCCAGCGATGTGCACTTGTGACAGACTACGGCTCCGATGGACACAGCCATCTCCAAAATGTCAACAAAAGGAATGCATCAACCAGCAAAAGAAATGAGCACTTGAGCAGACTTGAGATTCTTAAGATATTGATAATGTTGATCATATTAATGATGTTAATAGCGTTCAGCATGTCACCAAGCGGCGTGAGTATCTATCTATCTATCTATCTATCCATCCATCCATCCATCTATCTATCCATCCATCTATCTATCTATCTATCTGTCTGTCTGTCTATCTATCTATCTATCTCTCTCCCTGCAGGACCCCCCAAATAAGCGGGGTCGGCGGCACCAAGGCGCTAGCCCATTCTATAATGTCAATAGGATGTCACCAGGTCCAAGGTCTTGGTCTCTTTTTGGTTCAGGATACACGTTTTAAGTTGAACCAAATTCAGTCAATGCCAATCAAAACACCCAGTCCATGCCCGAAACTGCAAGAAGTGAAGATACTTTTTGAAATTTACACCAGGGCAAGATTAAGCCTGATTAAGCAAGACATAGCAAAGAAGCGAATGATCCTCAACTCTGGTATGTCTCACGCGGTTCAAACATGTTCAACCTATGTTGACGTTGCTGCTTACCAGCTACCACTTCAGTCCTCAAACCGCACAGGTGTTGGCTCACAGAGCAGGAGCAAGTCTCGAACAGTGAAGAGATTGTACCCCGGTTCTGGATACCTCACGAGGTGGCACCATGAGAGTACTCATGTGTTCTGGCATCCAATGCCCTGAGGACAATGTGAAAAGAATGAGAAAAAGCTGTTTGAAAACAGATAAGCAATAAGTTGTTCAAGAAACTTTCGATGAGTTCTTACAAGAAAATAATTCGGAGCTGAGGACACAAAGTGCAACGAAGTCTGAAACGTGTCTGCCACGAAGTGCTTAAATACACAAAGTGACACACTGATCTGCAAACTTTCATTCTGATCTGCAAACTTTGGTTTCGTCGGAGCTTCAACCAAGCCCAGCGAAGGATTTCGACTGTGCAAAAAGATTGAAATTTGCTCCACATCTTCTGTGGACAGTTGGCGTGGTTCTCAGCCAGAAATCGAATTTTAAGCAACTGTTCGGAAATTGGGGGATCACTTCTTTCCTCCCCCCTGCGCCGAGATGCGCATGGTCTGTCTCAGTGGACCAAATCTTTGCAGGAGCCATGCCTACAAACCTTGATGCGAAAAGGCAGTCTGATATCAACATGGTCTTCAGCTGGTGAGTTTCTGATCTTTGAGGAGACTGAAAGGAAAAGATGGCAATGCGGCAATGCAGCTAAAGTACAGTGGCACAGCAACTATGACAGCAGCTATTACGAAACCTCAAAGATACAGCGACGGAACATGGTCCCAAGAATGTATTGACAAGATTGCAGTATTGGAGCAGGGCCAGGTTAAAAGCCAAGCTAAGTCCGAATTTCCTTGAATAACTCTTGTGACTCTTGATTCTTCCTTCATGTCCCGGAATTTACCGCTGTCAGCATCTACACATTCCAATTTCTCTAATGTGAACAGCCAACCACAAGTACATACAGGTACCATATGAATCCGCATAGTACCAGAACTTCTCACTATAAACATCTATAAACCATGGGTTTTTTATTGTTCCTGCTTACCTCGAACTCACGGCCACTCACAGCCGCTCACAGCCGCTCACAGCCGCTCACAGCCGCTCTCCAAGCAACTGGATCGAGCTCTTCACCCAAATGGCCAGGTCTGCTACAGCGTCCAATTCATAGGTCTCATCTGCATCCTGGACAGAGACAGATGACAATAGATGACAGGCTGACGACGGGGAAATACAGGGAGAATACCGAGACATCTCCACTACAAGGAAGCTGCGGAGCAGTGCAGCGCAGCCTAACTCGCTCCATCTTGGCGACAAAATCACACAGCGACGGGTCTCAAAAAATGTCAACATGTTTTATGCCAAAGCAGGCGCTGTCTTGCAATGTGTTCTGAAAGCACGTATATTTTCTTTTGTGCTTCTGCTCCTCAGCGTTTCAGCGGAAACAGCTTCTGGATTTGTGATGCGAAGGGAGGTTGCCTTCAAATGTTGCCAAACAACTTTCATGAACAAAGATGATTGAAGGCTTTAAGACCTTGAAGGCGTTCGGCAGAGGTTGGCACTTTGGTTACAAACCATGAGGCCTTCCTGGTTTCTTTGACCAGGCGTCAAGTTATGTCAGGATATCACACGACTGTCAGACAGCGCCTGATTCCATTCTCTTCAAATTCCCTGTGGATCCATGTTTTGCTATCATCAAGACTAAATCAAAATCAAAATCCTTCAACAAACGGAAGGCAGTTCAATGCCTACGCTTTCCAGGTGCCCAGTCAAACAAGGGAATCCAACCAAGCTCATATGAAACTAGTGATTTGCTGCTTTTGAAGTTACATTACAGTTTTCTCAAGACAAGTTTGCTCATGACTCATAGAACCAAATTGAGCCATAAAAACATGCCAAGAATTTGCCCGGATCTGGAATTTGGGTCGCTGGAGACTGGCAAGTCCCTGGCAAGCCCCTGGCAAGCCCCTGGCAAGCTTCAAAAGAACCAGACTTCAGTCCAGCGAAATTTCCGGTGCTGACCCTGACGGAAGCCTATCTTTAGATATGTTTTTAGTTGTTTCATAGTGTGTTTCTGCTTCTAAAACGGAATACGATTTTGTGATGGGCAAACGAGCAAACACAGTCTTTTGCACTGCAACAAGCTGTAACGAGAGAAAACACGAGGTTGCTGAGCTTGCGATTCTGTGCTTCATGCCTACAACAGGCTGGTCACGAAACTTTGAAAATCGGGACGAGAAAGGCTTGGCAAGAATGGTTTTAGTCTGAGATAATCATCTGCTTTCCATATCATAATTTCTTCCCAGTCTGCAATGCTTCACACGACTAATTTTCCCAGAGCCCTTGTCCCAGGGGGGAGGCAAACATAAAAGCAAGTCATATAACGTGACAAAGCTAAATTGGCAAAGCAGCGTATCAATGAAGATTACAAGGTGATTTTGACAAATGCCCCGATGTTTGAATTTGTTCTCTGGGGCCCGACAGGTTTGGAACTAGGACAACTGGTCTGTTTGGCATTGATTTCTCAGCATCTGGAATCAAAATCACTAAATATGGCTTCCCTCTGGTGTACACTTCTGCGGCAATTGTTTAAACTGCATCTTCATCCCCGGCCATTGGTTGCCTCGCCCTTATGATAATTACTATGTGAGCATGCGTGGGCCTTCGAGGTCAGAAAACTGCTAAGCATACCACTAAGAGCACCGCGAGGACTCGTGCTATCTGCAATTTCAGGGGCCCTGCGAAAGTGAAGGTAATCTGCCTCAGCAACAACAGGTGACACAGCAGCACTTCGTACGCCCGATGGACAAAAAGAAGCAGCACGAAATGGACATTGACAACAATGATAGCATATGATTGCTGACAGCTACCGCTATTCTTGGTGCAGAACATGCCTTGCACATCCTGCCACAGTTTGGCTTTGAATCTCTTAGTGTTAGTCGAATTCGCTTTAGTCGAATTCTGCTTCGAACATAAACCACATGAATTTCTCATTGTCACTGCAACTCCACAATTCCTGGCCGCCCTGGCCTTATCCTGGCCTTATCCTGGCCCTATGTTTTCATATGTTTCCAGTGTGTCTCTGACTCTGACTCTGGGATCCCAGCTGATCCTGCACGCCTGGCAGCTGTGGAGAAGGCCTCTCAACACCAGCTGAACCTCGGCCACGTGCCGAGAGGCCGGCCTCATGCAGCGTCCTCGTTGGCCCAGATCTTTGTTTCACCTCTCCTCCTCCCCATCCTCTCCGTGGAAATATCCTGAGAAGTTGCTTGGACCATCGTGGACCATCTTGGACCCTGACTGTAAGCATCTTTCCACGTGGCATTCCACACCTCCTGGACCCTCTCAATAAACTCCTCAGCGGAAAGGGATTTTCAATATCCACGTGCGCCCAACACTCCAAAGCTTCAAACCCAGGTGCAAAGCACGGAACAAAAGCAAAGCAACACATCGCAGCACGTCGCAAGGCAAAAAATATTCACAGGAGAACACGCAATTAAAAAGCACGAGTGCGACACTCAGCTCTCGTTGGTATAGATTGAATGAAGCACTTGAAGGACTTGCCAAGCACTTGCGAAGCACTTGCTAAGCACTTGCTAAGCACTTGCTAAGAAGCGTTACATTGCACACCGTTGCACACGGTTGCACGCGGTTGCACGCGGTGTCCATGTCTGAGCTCTGGGCATCAGGGCTTTCCTGCTGAGAAGGGTAGACTGGTACTGAAACTGAAGACACCTTAGGCGCTGAGATCCAGCAGAGTGCCGAAACGCGTCCAACAAACATGGTACGAACACGGTACAAACCGAGATCAACCGGTATAAACAATTGTCATAAAGAGATAGATAAGATAGATTCGACATGACTGCAGATGTCCTCGCTGCTACATAAAGATATCGGACGAGAAAACAATGCTAAAGTTGGCCCAAAGATGGGCAAAGGAAAACACTGCCTGAATGTAAAACATTCAGCACTTGACATGCCTTTCATTTCCTTTCAATGTTTCACCACTCGGCTTGACTCGGACCTTCTAATTGACAGCTTCATAGCTTCACAAGGCCACCAGACACATTTCGTTCCACAGCCAACGACGCAGACTTTCTCTGCCATGATGAACTCTTTGTTCGTGGTGATGACCTTATTCACTTTACAATCACAAAAAGCCACGAGAAGAAGAGAAAGCCCAGAGAAAGCCCAGAGAAAGCAAGGAAAAGGGGAGAGAAACGAAGAAACTGTTGGGAGATCGTTGGGAGATCGTTGGCCAAGCTTTCCCTGTGCTCACGCTCTGCAGGCCCTCCATTCAGGTCAGAAAAGATCAACTGGACCTATCTGACAGTTTACATCCGCCTCAAATTGATAAGCCTAGGACATGGCAGATATGGTCGAGGAATCATAGGGTTAAACTAGTCTCTATTCCTACCGTGTGCTCATCGTACAAATGATGGCTTGGAGGCAGTTTGCGAATCATGGGAAAGAGAAAATGTCCTGCATGTGTGAATTAGGACATGTTTTTTCTACGTTGCATCCTCTACCAGACAGGTAAAACTGCAAAAACATGGAAAGCAGCCAGTGCATGCGCGGAATGACCCTTTTCAAGCCACAACAACGCACTCGCGACTGTGCTTGCCTACTCTTTGAAGCGCCCCGAAATGGCCCTTCCTAGGGCACTACGCCCTACCCCTTCAGATGTCTTTCGGGGTGGGTGGGGCAGGTTGGTCACGAATGGCAGAGGTTTACTTGCCATATTGCCCGAACTGAACGGTGTCATGACCAGGGACCAGAAGCCAACAGTGACAAGACTAGAGATTCTTCACAACTTAACAGAGATACTTCACAACTCTTCTGATTTAGTGTGCTTGTCCGTCAATAGGTTCACGACTCTAAGAGCAAGAAGTTCCCAGCAAACTATTCGGCCACAAAGCCTTTGATTGACATTTGTATTGCACATGCCAAGTTAAGGAATTCTTGCTTCAAACCGAAACTCTTAAATTGTATCGGAGTAAACGGTTTTCGAACCCGATGTAGAGCTGCTCTTTGACAGCTTTTGTGCAAAATGCTTCCGGAAGGGATTCAAGGCTCCACGAAGCTGTGCATGAAACAAAAACATACAGCAAGCTGAGTCCTTTGGATTTGCACTGGCTCGAATACAATCAATACTTCGAGAGCACAACCCCTGCCCCAACCTCCGGGAAGCGGGGTGTTCATTTGGCAAATTCAAAATAGTAATAAACGCATCATTGACGCATCAAAAATCTCTGAGAGACACCCGCCCTCAAAGGTGAGTGATGCAGCATCTGAAGGGGCGGTGTCCGAACAAAACTCAGTGGGTTCAATTTGGCAATCTTAGGAAACCCATAGGAAACCCATTATTTCATGGTGAAGCCGCAGATTGCTGAAGGCGGGTTGTAAGTAGTTATACCTAGTTCTACAGTGAAACTGTCAAATGGAATAAACATGAAACTGTCATGCAACTTTGCTAAACAGAGAGCAATTCCAGGAGCTCACAAATGGTTTTCGTGATCGGTAGAGTTGCAAATGGCAGAAGATCGCAATGCTTAAAAACTCCACACTGCAGCGCAGGTCCATGTGTATATAGTGGACGATGCGAACGAAAATAATTGGCCGAGCGACAAAAGTGAACCCTTTTTTTCGTGCGTCCCTCACAGTTGACGCGAAAATAAAGGTGTCCTGTTTGAACAAACCTGTTGCTTGTTTTACGAGATTACTGAGCAGTTTTACTTACTCTGCACAGCCATTTGGCTAAACTGAAAAATGTATAAAAATGTTCCGGATTTACGATCTTGCGAATCTTGCTATTCTTTTCCAAGAGAAACCCCATGAAACCCACCAACTCTCCTCATTACGGAGGACTTGGACACGTAGATGTCACATAGAAGTAGACATACTTGGACCATGTTTGTGATATGCTGGGACTGGGACACCGAGCTCTCAGACACGAGCAAAAATCCCTCGCTGCAGTTTCTCACATCACAGAATCACAGGAGCGCACCCGCGGTCACCTGAAGCGAATCGCTGAATCGCACTTTGCACGACAGATTTGATTTGATGGACTCAATATGAATCAATATAGATGTTACATCCAGTGTAAGTCGATTGTATATCGATGTATATCAATTGTATTCCATGAATATCACCATTCATCACCATTCATAACCATTCAGCTATGCAGAATATGTACACAATCTGGACAGGATGTACACAGAATATGCACATGGATGAATGTCACCTCATGCTGAGTTGCGGACATTGGGATTGAAGTTTTCGCAAAATTAAAGGTACAGTCGGAAACTTGTTGAAGTTCCTGCACACTGAGGCAGTTTTAGGCAGTCTTAGCCCGCAGATTTTTGTTGCAAACCGCATCAAAACAAGCAGCACGAGCAAGATCTACAAATCGAGCAAAGCAAGCAGTGGAGAACACAAAGACAACAAAGATAGCCTAGCAATCCCAAGCATATATCAAGCATATTGCGTCTGCTTGAAACCTTGAGTCCTGGTGGTCCTTCTGTTTGCTGCTCCCTTTCCCGCCGCTGAAGTCTCTCCAAGTAATATTGCCGGCTCTGCCTCTTCCGTATTTGTTCCGCCGTGCAGAGATGACAGAAGCGACATTCCTTGCCGTACCAACATCCTTGCTTGCTATTGTAGAGACAAGGTTCACATCTGCCCTGTTTGTGAAGCTCCAGCTTTACGAAGCTCGGAAGAGGCACCTTTTCTGCGTCAGGCCCCCGTCGAGACTGTTTAGGCACATTAGGCACACGTCCAGTGGGGAGACTTCCTGAGTGTCCCTGCATCTCAACCCTCTCCATATTCTCCATGAGTGATGGATTTGGGTGCATGCTCGAACTGGAGCTTGCTAGAGCTAGACTCGCTAGACCAGGCTCGGGATATGCAAAGCTGCGACAGGCATGTTGAAGGCTCTGTGGTCGGGGCTCTGTCACAGTGCCTTCCGCCTTACTGGCAGCCATTGCGCACAACCCCTAGCCCCCCTGTGCCCCCCGACCAAAGTTTTACATGGATGGAAGCCCATTGGCTGCGGATAAAGTGACACATAAAATGTTGTGACGTGACGTCCTGTTGTCAAATTGGTTAGACTGAACCAACGTGTAAAAATCAGTAAATATGAGGCTTGGCAAAGCTGATAGGGTTGTTATCGAAGGAAGTTTAGAAGCTAAACCTTCCGACAATATGGACAAATGGAAAAGCGCAGCCATGAAGAAAGTCAGAAGATGAAAAATTGCACGCCGGTGTGGCGCGAAGCGCATCTGGAAGTAAAAAATGTTAAAAACTGTCAGCTTCGGACCACTTTTGGAAGTTCAGATGTGCAAAAAGTGCACGGCGCTGTGGCGCGAAGCACATTTGGAAGTGAATTGGAAGTAAAAAGTGTTGAAAACTGTCACGTCCGAACAACTTTTGGAAGATGAGATGTCGAAAAAGGGCACGGCGCTGTGGCGCGAAGCACATTTGGAAGTAAAAAGTGTTAAAAACTGTCAGCTTCGGAGCGCTTTTGGAAGTTCAGATGTGGAAAAAGTGCACGCCGCTTGTGCAGCGCGAAGCACATTTGGAAGTGAAAATGTACAAAACACCTCATGGTCGGACCACTTTTGGAAGTTGAGATGTCGAAAAAGTGTACGGGGCTGTGGCGCGAAGCACATTTCGAAGTGAAAACCGTAAAAACGTGAGGGGTTCGGCGCACTTTTGGATGTCCAGACGTCGTTTTGTGTGGCAGGCGCAAGGGATTCGCCGCCTTGTCACAAGTGAGCTAAACGTGTGGGTTTTGTGGCATTTTCAAAAACGATGGNATTAGAAGATGATTTGCACAGATGCATTTTTCGTGGCAGGCGCAGTACAAGAGACACTTCAAGTAGAGATGTTAAGAGGTCAGGGCGTTGATTTCCTGACATGGTTGTCATTTTGGAGCATCAGATCTTCAGGTATCTTAAAGTCATTTTGCGTGACAGGTGCAGCACTTCGTATGACCTGGCGTCACGTTTTCATGGCAGGCGCAGTACTTTAGAGACATGGCATGGACAAATCGCNTAAAGTCATTTTGCGTGACAGGTGCAGCACTTCGTATGACCTGGCGTCACGTTTTCATGGCAGGCGCAGTACTTTAGAGACATGGCATGGACAAATCGCGAAACGCATTGGTACGAGGACGTCAGCTGCATACTCAACTTTCCATTTTTGAGGGAAGCCTCGCAGAATTGCTTCGTTTCTGACGTTGTCAACTTGGAAAATGGAGGAAGTCTCGCAGATTTGCTTCGCTTCGGAATGTTACACTGCTTTCAAATTGGAAAGCGAATCGAAACAGCAAAAGAGTACCATCAAGATGTTGTAAGTGTTGTGGTTGTGGGTAATATGGGAAATAGTTGAAGTTTGTTGCGTTGATTCAATGAACTGTGGATATTGTATCCAAATAGAAATGATTTTGATCATCATGAACGGTTTTGATTTCGCAATGACTTTCGTTATCAGACATGGGGAAAAGCACCGCCATGAAGAAAGTCAGAAGAGAGAAGATCAGAGATGAGAAAGTCAGAAGAGAAGAGATGCAGGTGCGCGAAAAGGTGGGAAAGTCGCGAAACACTGTGTTTTTCCAATGTTTTGTGTCTCCGGAGGGTCGAAAAGGAGGCTCGCCAAAGCGGCGGGTGCGGAGACATGTCGGTGGATGAGAGATGAAAAATTGCACGGCGTTGTGGCGCGAAGCACATGTGGAAGTAAAAAGTGATAAAAACTGTGGGGTTCGGAACCTTTTCGGAAGTTGAGCTGTCGAAAAAGTGCACAGCGTTGTGGCGCGAAGCACATTTGGAAGTAAAAAGTGTTAAAAACTGTCGGTCTCGAAGCACTTTTGGAAGTGCACGGCGCTGTGGCGCGAAGCACATTTGGAAGTGAAAAGCGTCAAAAACTGAGGGTATTCAGCAAGTTTTGAGATGTCAGTTAACTAACTGAACTAACAAGTGAACAACTTAACCACTTAACAATTCAACAACTTAACAACTTAACAACTTACACACTTAACAACCTAACAACTTAGTTAGTTAGTTTGTCAGCTACTTAGTCAGTGAGTCAGTCAGTTAGTCAGTCAGTTAGTCAGTGAGTCAGCTAGTTACTTTGTTAGTTAGTTTGTTAGTTAGTCAGTCAGTCAGTCAGTCAGTTAGTCAGTTAGTCAGTTAGTTAGGCAGGCAAATAGATAGACAGATAGATAGACAGATAGATAGGCCGACGCTCCAACCACCTTTTGATCCATCAGTGGATCTGCTCTGCCATCCATGACTCACAACAACGAACCTCTCCTATAGGTTTGCCATTTTTGAAACTTCCGCCACCGCCTTGTGCGGTACTACTGGTAGGTAGGTTGTAGCAGCTTGCAGATTTTCGGAGTGATGTGGTGACAATATGTGACAATTTAATACAATCTATAATGGTTGTCTATGGTTGTCTATGGTTGTCTTAGTTGTGTTTCAAGGTGTTGAGTAACACTGCCTGGCTCTTGGTCGCACGCAATCTGCACGGGCCATCCTAGTCGATGCACCTCAAGCGACACAGTCTCAAAACAGTCTCAACACAGTCGACATTGCATCGACATTGTGTCGGCATTGGTGTATGAAATTTGTCGTTTTTCGTCTGCGGATGTCTTTGGATGTCTCCGACTTCCGGGATCCGCACGGAAACAAGGCCACCAGGCTTCAAAGGGAGGCCCTGACAAATTGACCGGGCTGAGTTTCCTCTTCCTCATGTTTCCTCCTAACTTTCCCAAACTGGAAATTCTTGCTAAAGCTTTCATGCTTTGTGCTGGAATAAGGATGTGTCGATCCAAACTTTTTGAACTCGTTTTAGCACAGTGCTTTGATCCTTCCTCTCCATTTTCAGTCATCAGGACATGCACGACATCCTTGGAAACGCCCAAGATGTCCTCCAGCAATCCACAAACGTACTTTGTTTACGTATGATGTTTATCTTGATTTCTTTCACTGCAAATATCCTCTCAACATTCTTCATGATTGTGTGCATGCGGGTTGGTCTCATGTCTGTGCGTGCGTGTGTGTGTGTGTGTGTGTGTGTTCGTCTATGTGCTCGTCTTTAACTATTTGCCTGCCTGTATGCTTGTCAATGTGCTTATGCCTCTACTTCCTTTCTTGCGTGGAAATGTGTATAAGACTGTAAAAGTGTGTATACTGTATATAAGAGTTCACGCGCTCTCGTTGCTACATCTTGGGCCCGTCCCCTGCGTGCTTTGAGTGTGTTCTGATTAACACCCTGGATCACCCTGGACATAAGAAACAAAGTGGGAAGCTAGCTGCATTTAGCATCTGATAGTTGCTGGTAGTTGCCGAGCTGCTATCAGTTGCGTGACAAAAAATTGCTGCTTCGCATCTGCACAATTCAAGATATTTAAGACATTCAAGCTTCACTGGGCTTCACTCTCCAGATTCTTCTCCAGCCTCTGGACTCAGCGAGCGTGTGCCTTCAGGATACATCACTACCTCAGTGAGGATATCCTGAGGATCATCGACATGTCACGACATGTCGGATGTGTCAAGTTGTCATTTGATTTCTCGGCAGTTGATAACGAGGCGTGGCGACTCAAAACGTGCTGCTGAGGCACTCCTTTTCCGCTATAGATGTCATGGCTTTCCGCCCAGAACCTGCCCGATCTTGTGGCTCTTGCAACGTTGCTAGCAACTTTGTGGTCAAAGCTTTGGACAATAATAGTTTAACTTTGGAAGGAAATCGTGACAAACTAAGGCTCAGCAAGCCAGCAGCAGCTAGCAAGCTACCAAATAGACCATAACTTTGAGATTACCAAGTGCATCCAAGTGCTTAGATTTAGATGCACTCGGCCCCGTTCGGTTACTCCTGCATTGACATTTCGGGAGGTGGCGTATTGGTGGCGTCAAAGTCCCAGAGCCGTTCCGGTCCGGAGCAGAAAATCCACCCGTCTTGTCCCAGCATGGCCTGGCGGTCCATTCCACCGTCCCTCCGGAACGCTTCTTCCCTCGCTGGAAGAACCTGCATTTTTGCACAATGTTTGCACACTAGTCATTACATGAGTCATTACATGAGTCATTACTAGTCCCCATATATCTGTAGATCGATATACCCATGCCTACATGTACACACAAATACATGTGATTCCTCTTCAAAAATACGTTCATCTTAAAGTCATATCGAAGGTCATTAAAATCAGCCAGCAACTACTGGGTTTCGAAGACTGATTGACTCCGGACAATTGTGACTACTTGACTGGGTAGGCTGGATCACACTTCTTTGAAAAACACTCCTGAGTCATGGAGCACGTACAGAAAATCCATTGCAAAACGCTGAGCCTCTGAGCCCTTCACCATGTTTCTTAATACAAAGCTTTGAGAATCATCGAGTACGGTTTTCATGGTAGGTTGTCCATTGGCAATGAGTGGTTGGAATGGTTCCCCGAAACGAAATCAAACGCATCTGGCAGACAATCTATGGCTCCAGACCAAATCCATCCGCGCAGGAAGCCATATGCAGCCGTGAAAGGGATGCCCAGCGCCACCTAAAAAGCTGTGCGATTTGCTGATAGGTCACATGTCAGGACTATGCGGACTATGTCACTCTGTCACTATCACCAACACTGAAGAGTCTCTAAGAGGCAGAGGAAGGCCTTTTGATTCACACAGGCGGGCCTCCTGGCCTCTGCTGGCCGTATCCGAATGATTCCGAGTGATTCTCTCAGAGCGCCCAAGGCCCAAGTGCTCCGAGTGCTCCGAGTGCCCCCACCAAGGTTCGGGAGATGAAGGAAGGACTTCCCAGCAATGTGCAGTCAACCTGAACGCTTTCAGCTCACAAAGGACTGACAAAGAACTCGCAAAGCACCCACAAAGGATTCAGAAAGGACTCGCATATCTCAAATTTCTCATAACATGGCTATAGGTATGCTAGCAGCATAGGACAGTATAGGACATTGGCAACCAAAGGGACCAAAGCTGGGAAGTGCTTGACTCAACTTGACACCGAGTTCGAGAGCATCACCTCAAAATATCTGCAGCTCTTGAGACTCTCTTGAGACTCCAGTCACAACTGTTGACAGGTTGGAAGGGTTCTACAGGTTGGACAACGATCTGCAAAACCTGAATTCTATCAGAACTAATCAGAACTGCCAAACGATTGGAAAGTTCTGGGTCCGCATTACCGCAGAACAACATCTGGGGGGCCCTGCCACAAAGTCGCCCCAACTCCTGAACAAATTCAATGGCCAAAGGGACAATGGCATTGGGTCTAGATCTTCGGAAATTTATGTGACCCTCAGGTCCGTATTGTGAAAATTTGTGAAATGAGAAATTGATAGAAATGGAACATGGCATCAACCAAGCTTGAACCTTTCGTTTCAACTCCAACAATTCAAAACCAAATCTGAAGTGAAAGCGTCGATGGCATTTCCAAGAGTCACAGAAAAATGAATGATGACTGTGGAAGCATTCATAGAGTCTAGTAGTGCATGTGAGCAAAACGCATTCTTTGCCTGTCCTGTGATTGGAGAGGAACATCACTGGGGCCGATGTGTCGTCCTGTGTACGACTGAAAAGTGCAAAATCGCAGGGAATAGTATGACCACAACTGAAAAAATCACTGCACTTAGAATTCTGCTGAGATAAGAATTGGGTCCCATCAGAAACTTTTGAACGTTGAACTGGGTCAACATTTGAAAGATTTTGAAAGGTTCTTGAACTGTGTCTACACACTGTGTCTTCTCTGTTTCTTATTTGTTTCAGGCATCGGTTGAGGCGAGGACCATCACAGGGTGTGACCTCGATGTCGTGGCAAAACCTCGAGACGCGGCGATGTCGGCGAAAAGGCGATGCAAAAGGCGACGCGACACGGCGACGAAGCCAAGGAGCTTGCACCCACAAGGCTAAGAAGGTGCACCCCCGTCTTATCCGGTGGCACCTCTCCAACATCAAAACAGAAACGGGATTGGCTAAAAGTGCAGTTTAGAAAACATTTAAAAACATCTGAAAGCCATAAAAAAACAAGATCTGCACGATCTGTGTCCCATGTCCAGGTAGCATGCTTTGGAGCTCTTAGATTGTGTCAGACGGGAGGTTTGCACAGCTTAGCTGCGGTGAGCTTTGACTTTTGCTTCGAAGCCTTTGACATGGTAACTTCGAAATAAAATGAATCTATCATGCATCCCTGTGACACAGCTGACCTGGATGCCCAGAAGCAAGAGCAGAGTAGCTAACCCATGTAGCAACTGCCAGGGCTTGTTTGCCATTGACAACATCGACTGTGATTGATTGTCATTGATTGTCATTGATGTGTGTTGGCATGTGCTGACTAGCATTGCCTATGCTGAGTGGTTGCAAACTCTGAGCCTGTGTATATAGGACCGTCACCAAGAAGAATGGCACCTTGGAACAGGGTCTCGACAGTCCGCAAGATCTCAAGAAAAACACTGCAATGATTTGCTGCGCACTGAAAATCTGTAAGGATCTGTAAGGATCTTTTGTTATCCACATCATCGCCCTTGGCTCCAAACGCAGATTGGCCTGCATTGTGGGGGTCCTTTCCTGAGTTTGTGCCGCTTCTGACGTTGTGCACTAGCTCTGAGAAGAACCAACTATATAAGCAATGGAATCTTTGAACACGACTCTTGGCCCAACTTGACGTGGCGTTTGAGATTCGGTTGGCAGCGCAACCCTATCCTCGCAAGGCACGGGACAAGTAACAACTACCTCAACCAATGTGGCATCAACGGTCTGACTGAAATAAATGTTCTTACAAGTTTTTACAGCATGGCAACCTCTTATTGTTGGGCCTGTGCTGAAAGCATTAAAGATCATGAGGTTTTCAACACATAACATAAAATTTCAACATAACTTCCAGGCCTTTCAGGAACTTGCAAGAACGGGTTCCTTCAGCAGTTCCACTGCGCCCACTGCAACAACCATTCTGGCAAACCACGTTGCATCTTCCACTGAAAAGGAGCTGACCATTGTCTCCTCCTCAAACAATGGCAGACTGTCTCAATCTGTCTATGACTGCCCTGTTCCACAAGTACTGTGTGTCTCTACGTGCGTATGTATGTAATTATAATATGTGACACTCAATACTGAAATGCGTTTTCAGTCACGGGTCACAAGTGCTTGCAAAATGACACAAGACTGCCAATGCCATGTCCCTGGCATAAGGGAAAATCACAAATGACACCACGGCAGAACTATCAAGCAGAGTATCAAAAAGAGACACCAAGTCGAAGAATCAGGACCTTTCTGCATGTTTTTTCCAGGGGAATTCGAAACACTGGCAGCAACGAGAGCTGCACATCTGATAGTCCCCCATAGTACAGAAAAGCTACACACATCCTGCATCACAGCTGAAGGCAACCGGGCAGTCCTCAGAAGCCATAAGTCTCCTGGGACCCCATCTTAAATATCTTGAATGTCTAAGATAAATCAAAATATCAATGAAAGGTCGAAAAAGAACTACTGGATTTCATGACGACTTAAAGCATGTTTTCAGCCTTCTGTAGTATACTTTTGGTTGCAAGAATGAGACCGTAGGGCTGGCCCTAAGAACCCAAACCGGACAAGGGTCCGGAAACATTTGTTGCACCCTCACTAGTTGCAAACTGCAGCAAAGCTGTCCTGATCGCAATAGATTTCCGATTGGCGCAGATGGATACTTTGATCCACGTACATTAACAAATCAAACGGCTTGAATAGTTGGCACCAGGATGATTTGGATTTTTTATGCTCGGCTTGTGTTCTTCCAAGAATGATTGCATTCACAACAAGTATGGTATCTGATTCAGATTCATGACATTTGATTTCTCAATGTGTGCACTTCACTTCAATGGAGCTCAGAAGTTTTCAGACTGTGATTTGGGCGTCTCCTTTTCAATCTTGTCTTTGTGAAAGAAGTGAACACCCTCCACAAAACCGAGATGGCTCTAAAGGTATGTAGAAGCACCCTCAGAAACTTCATGGCTGCATTCCTAGGGTCGTAGATGGCGCGGATAGCCATCCTGGCCATCCTGGCGATCCTGTTTCCATTGCGTGGGCGTCGAGTCAGTTGAGCCCCTCCCACTGAGAGCTGACCTGACCTGCTCCCGCCGCTCTCGCCTCCACTGCACACCAAGAGGGTTCGACGCAGAAGCCTTTCTCTGAGCACCTCGAAGATTCCCTGTATCCTGTATCCAAAAAATGCAATCATAAATAAAGTACATCATAAATTATCATATAAATTATCATATATTCAATATTCAGAAATCCTGCCACAGTATTTTGTAGATCCTTCCAGTATATACGCTGACTTTCCAAGTCTTGCAGTAGTAGACAAAGCAAAGGAAAGCATCCAATTTAAGTCACTCCGCATTGCCCTACTCGCATCGTTCCATTCAGCAAGTGGTTTCGGACGTGCCCAAAATGGGGATTTTTCGGGATTTTGCCACTTGGCGAGAAATCAAATATCCCTGATCTATCCCAAAAGACTGATTTCAACTACTTCAGGCAGGCACTTGCCATCAACTTGCGCGTGGCAGTCCTGTCCAACTGGAGCCGTAAACCCACAAGAAGCTCAGTGATTGAAATGATTCAACTGTGTTACTCACTGTGTTACACATTTCAGCAGGAAACGCTCGCTACACCGCTCGCAGTGTTCCACACAGTGAAGCACTGTGCTATGAGGTGAACACAGCCTACACCGGACCTCATCGTTCTCGCAGGGCATGTCTTTGTCCTCGCAAACACCACGCCTGAAAGAGCTCTCAGGGCGGCATCCCTTTTACACACATCAAAACACAGGTCAGACTGGGTCTGACTAAGTAAGCTATGCTAAAAGGAAAGATGTTTGCCACATAGTATCGGCATTGTATCGGCTCCGACAGTCTCCTTGTTTGTCAGGAGCTCTGAATTGAAAACAAATTGGCTGAAAGCATCTGGGCTTCTGACTTCTGACGCGTCAATGACTGTCGCGTCGTTACCTGGTAAAAGTCTCAAGAAAGGCGGGGTTGGTGCAAGGATAGCATTTGGGACTTGAGTCACATGAGTCATTTATCAACGGTCAACTCATGAGTCAACTAGCTTGAGCCAACTCTATGTCTTACCGTGGCCAACAAATGTCAATAGGTGGCGCATCTGCTACACTGGGTTCAAGGTTGTGCCATAATTGGCGTCCCTTTAGTAAGCTGTTATCTCACTTATCTCTAGTCTCTAACCATACAGCAAGATTATAGCAAATATATGCAAATATGACAAGCATCAGCTGCAGTATCTTGATTCTCAATGATTCTCTGTGGTATCTTGCAGGTCTTACCAGGACTGTTTCTCAGTTTCTTAGACGTCTTAGACGTCTTAGCGTCCTACATGTCTTACACTGGTCTTACACACCCTGCCAGGCCCTGGGGAGGCCACAAAGACATTGCCATTCTCCAGCCCGGGCGTTGTGATCTCCTGTCGTTTCACGACCCGTTTCACCGTGGATCACCGTGATCTGACCCTGTGATGACCGGTTTCCAAATCCCAAGTTGCCGCCAGCACTATGCCAGCACTATGCAGTTGAAATGGTGTAAGACGGTGTAAGATTAGATGTGTAAAATGTGCGAGATTTTATTGTTATTGTGAAGTTATTGTGGTTTGATCTTGTCTCAAATCATAGGTGGGTAGGAAAGCAATGAAAATCATACATTGCTTGTTATTGTTTGTTATTGTTTGTTATTGCGTAATTGATCTCCCAAATACATGAAAAACTTCTTCCCATCCACTCATGTTGCAGTGCGCCTCAGCGGTAAAGTAGCGCACTTTGGGTCTTCCACTGCTCACAGCCACGAAGTTTCCGTGCACATGCGTTGCAACGGCTCCTGGCACGTTGCAATACGGCAATACGCTGCAGGAGACTGGAGGCTGCTTTGATTTATCAAATTCTCTGATGTCTCTACCCTACTATTTTCCTTTCCTTTCCTTATCTTTCCTTATCTTTCCTTATCTTTTCATTCAATTGAAACTTTGAATCCACACCTCGTGATGGCTCGTAGTCCAAATAGCCCTGGTTGTAGATGAAGATGCCGAAAACAATGTAGGTCACCATCGCCGTCTGCCCAGGCATGGAAGTGCAAACTCTCAACACCTTAATTTCACCTTCGTTTTTAGAGTCTGGACGGCAGTGTTTCTTTTCTTGTCCGACTATGGAGAATAACCAACGAAGCATGCATGGTTTGATATGCTTTGGTTTGCTTTGACTCTAAACTTCACATTTGATGCGCGCCTGCATCGTGCACTGGATGATGCCAAGCCATTTGTTTTGGATTTCCACCTGTCTCAAGACGCGATTCCCCAGGCTTGCAAGCCGAACGTCATGACAATACAACCCATGTACAACCAATATTCACTACTGTGAAGGAAGTCAGTTTGCAGTCCAAATAATGAGCTTTTCTTCATACGGAATGCGTGGGAATCCGTACAGAAGATTTACACTGATTTGCACCATGTAAAGCTGCTCCCTACTTAAAGGGTCCCATAGCTCGACTCGTGCCTGCTGCTTGGTACTGTAGGAGCAAAGCTTGTCAGGATCCTCTTCAGCGAAGCAAAGTGTGCAAGACTCAGGATCACTTGGATGACTTGAATGACTTGGATGACTTGAATGATTGTGAGATCTGCGGGTTACTTTGCGGATTTGCGAGAAACTTCTGCCATGTCAAGGAAGCTGCTATGCAAGGCCGCAACCAGGAGTAAAATGCCGCTGCACTATGCCGCAGCTGCCTCGCTAGCACCGAAGAGCTCCATGACCGATCACAAGGCGACAATGAAAGGGACTGCAAGAAACAAAGAATAACAAAGACCAAAAAGGTGTGCGAGGGAGGTAGCGCAAATGAGTGCAAATTAGTGCAAATCAGTGCAATGGGTTTTGTAGCAGGTCAACGCAAAGCCTCTAGGTAAACTGGGGAATTTTGCCAGCTTTTGCTGTCAAAATGTGAAGCACATGATTTCGATGAAGCAAAAAAAAACATGCAATCACTCTCGGTATCATCGAATTGGACGCTTTGTATACAGCATGTTCGGAAACTTCGTGGTTACGACTCAGGAAATGGAGCTGCACATGAACCTAGCACTTCTGAAAAGTAGGGAATGTCCTTCAATCTCTTTACATATCTTTACTGTCGATATTTGCATCTGTCTACATTGTGAGAACAATGCAATTCTGACTCTACGACCATGAATGCATGATGAGCCAGCTGCATTTCGAGAGGCGACAAACTTTCCCCTTGGCCTGTGCTATGAAGAGGATTTGCAATAGCCAGGCCAACATAGACATTAATGATACCAGTCTATACCGTCCCCTGTCCATTCATGATATCAATGTGTCAACGTCAAAGTGTGCAAATTTTCAATTCCACACTCTTCCTAATCTTTTCCACCAGACTCAGTGAGAATTTCAGGCCCCTAAAACTGAGGTACTGTACTTTATAACGCAATATTTTGTGGAGAGATTCCCTTGCATAGCTCTTACCTAGGCCTTATGTATTGTAGGTACCTCCAATTTAGGTCCCTGAAATGGCCATTGACCAGAGATACTTTCGTCTAGCACAAAAAAGATCACGAATCGCTCACCTCAAAGGAGACTTTTCCCGGGAAGCTTTCCTGTAAAGCAACTTGAATATCTTGAATTGTGAGACAGGAACTACATTGCCTCAAGGATTGAGTGCAACTCTGTGCCATGGAAGTACGACATGTCTCATTTCGAATTGCTGCATCAGTCTTTAACACTACACGTGTGCAGCACACACACAAACGACACCATACTCGATAGAAACAAAATGTGTTCCAAGCTCTAGCGCTATCATCATCTTTCCATTACTTTCCATTCATCTATTCCCACAGTCATTGTTTTGTTCAGAATAGCTCCGGCTCAAGTACTTTGCGCCGCTCGCATCACTTCACATCATCTCACCCCTGAGCATGCGGGAGATATGTTGGGAAAACTTGCCTTCAAGATATAAGAGCAATTGATAGCAATTGTGTATCTTCAAGTGTATCTGTACAACGCGGTTTTCTTTGGCATGGATTCGTGGGATCAGAAGGAGATCCGAAGTTGGTTACTCCTGGGCTGCACACATCAGCATAGTCGCGATCTGGAGCAAAACGGAGCAAAGCGAAACAATGCAAAACAGTGGCAAGCGATCCATCGGGTCATTCAAACACCATGGGTTACTGATCAAAGGGTTACTCGTCCATGCTGTTTCTGCACACCTGGAAACTACCAAAACATACCGAAACATGCTGGAAATTTCATGTTCATTCACTTTCATTCATTTTCATTTCTGCCAAGTAAGCCAACAACAAAAAAACATTTTTCCAATGGAGAACACAGATCCCAACCAACACACCCAAAAGCCTGACAACAAACCAGCCAAAACTTAAAAAAATAAACCCAGAAATTTCAAACAAATCTTAGCAAATTCACAAAATAAAAAACAAACTGAATCCAGGAGAAAAAAACACCAACAAAAGAACAAACCCAAAACAAACCCAAAAACATTTAAAAAAACGCGTTTAGAAAAGAAATATGTGATATATATATATATATACATATGTAACATTCAAAAACATTCAAAAACAGAAACATTCAAAACCATTCAAGAAAAACAAAAACATTAAACAAAAACAAAACATTCAAAAATATACTTTAAAAAAAAAAAACGTTCAAAAAAAACAAAAACAGTCAAAAAAGAATGCAAAAAATAACGTTCGGGAAAAACCGACTTGGTAGCATAAACCCCTCAGCCCAAGGCCCAAATGGCCCAGTTGTTACTTGTGCCTGCACTTGTGAGTGTCTGTTTGCCTCATGTGTTTGGAGCCACCTCAAGAACAACAACCAAGCTCCCCCCCAACGACACAAATTCTAATGCCATTTCATCCATAATGAAAACCATTTCACCCAGAATGAAAATGATTGAAATTGCATTAGAGTGAATTAAACTGAATGATATATCCCTAGGCCAATCAGTACCCTTTTGATGGGATCCCAATCCTCCAAGAAGATTGGAGAATCGAAAGGTCTCACCGGTCCCAATTCCCGAAAATGACTCCAAGTGCCAAAGGCTGGTCTCCCTATTCCTGGTTCATAACTACCATCCAAACGATGCTCAAGTGTCTGAAAGCCCAAAAAAATGAATGACATAGAATTAGAAACAACATTGTTTGAATATACATATATAAATATATACATATGATTTACATATGTTTAAATGGTTTGTTGACGTTTGTTTAAACCATCTCTTTAGCTCTGCGATCATTGACGAAACTGAGGCCTTGGTGTGTCCTGCACGTTCCGCCAACTCGTAGGCAGTCAAGCGACGCTGACCACCCCCCTGGCTGTCGGATGTCACAGGTATAATTACGTCACTACATATGTATATTTTTGAAAATACACAAATATATATATATATATATGCATATGATGTAACTCATTTTGACAGTACAACTCACACTGACTCAGTGCAACTCAGTTTGAAGTGAAGTCGAAGTTTTCCAATGTCCACGGTTTCACTGCTTTGATCTGCTTGGTGCTGGAAGTTGTCAGGTGCTTAATAAGATTTACAATAAGATTTACAAGTTGAATCATGAGTACCCGATGCTTCCTGGTGCCAGAAGGCAAAGTGTTGTGAAACTGATTCCGATACGTCTGCTTCCCAAAGTGAACAAAATCTGCTTCCCAAAGTGAACAAAAATGTTCTTCTTTTCCGCGGTGTTGGTTCTCGCACATCAAATACACTTCTCCAAAAGCCCTAAACGGTTGAAACTCTGACGCCCTCAAACCACTCGCCAACCTCAAACCGAATATGAAAAGGTTTCCCCAAAACCCTGTAGTCTGTGCTCAAAACAGACTGAAACCAGCATATTCATCCATTTTGATGAATACCATGCTTGCATGGTTGCAATACCAATACCCCAAAATTGAAAGAACATATAATCAGAAAGTATGCTATCCTGGGGTAAGCAACTTTGTCAAGTCCAGATTTGGTGATTCTGAAGATGAGAAGGAGATCTGTGCAGTGTATCAAACTGTTTGAACTCAACAAGTTCCTCAACGAGTTCCTCAACAAGCCCCTCAACAAGTTCAAAGAGTTTCGAGGTGTTTCGATGTGTTTCGAGGTGTTCCGATGGTGCCGTGCCTCGTCAAAGGAATGATTCACATCTGCCTTGTTCTCCAGCAAAAGGCTCACCACATTGATATGCCCCTGGCGTGGCCCAGAGTTGGCAGAGTTGGCTTCCTGGCCAGTTGGCTTCTTGGTTGGCTTCTTTCATCTTTCTTTCATATTTCTTTCATCTTTCCTTGTTAAAGTCATCGTTAGTGATCCTTCGTCGTTCCAACATGTTCAAACTAAGATAACTAAGCAACTGTCTTTCGGAGAGTGAAACTTCTTGGTGGTACGTTTGCCTCGACGAGCCGAGCTAACCACAAAGCGTACAGGCGTACATCTCTCTCTTTTTTTCTCTCTCTCTCTTTCGATTGTTTTGTTATGATTTGACATTCTGACGAAATTCTGACGAAGTGTTTTCCCAAAGTCTCCAGCGAGATCTTCGGACCGCTGGATCTTTTTCCACACCCGCGTCACATCTCGTCACATCTCGTCACTCCCTGTGGACCTCAGCTGAAAGTAGGCGTGAATCGCGTGACACTGCCACAGCTGGTCCCCGAATTTCGACTCTACTTTTCAACATATTTCAATAAAGATAAATGTATCCAATGTGGCTGCCTTGAACCTCTTCCAGCTTCATTGCAATTTCTCAGGAATTGCTTGGAGGTTCAAGATGTCAGATATCGTCCCTCCATTTTCTGAATTTTATGTCTCGTATGAAATTCTTCGACTAGTGACTCTAGTTTGTCGAAGAATGGCCAGGATGAGAACACAGAAATCAATACGTGTAGGACCATGAAAGCAACTAAGGCTCTGTCGTTCTCTCCGTCACAGCATATCTAAGCACTCATTTCGGAGCTGACCTTCTTCAAGACAAAGAGATTGCCACGATCACCTACCAAAATTTGCACCAGCATGACAATATCCATGAAGGTCAGAAAAAAATCTGCAAAGTTCCCCAGATTGTGGAATCAAATTGAATTCATGAGAAGCAAACATCCGCAAAAGATCCACAAATATCCCATAGTCATCTGGCTAGCCATCTATGATCCCATTACTTCACAGAACACAGCCATAGAACGCAGCCACAGAACACTGTTCTTTATCGGCTGAATCCTCAGCTGGCCTCTGCTGAGTCGAAGGTCGTTGTCCAAATATGTCACCTCTACGAACGTGCCGCAGCACGTGCAGACCACAGCATAGAAAGACCATAGAAAGACGATAGCTATGCATAGCTCACCGCGAAGCGGAAAGAAACCAACAGAAAGCGTGCCCGCAAAGCTGTAAATATCAAGGCCGTGCATAAACCAGTGCCTTAACAGCATCGTCACTCATGTCTCATGTCTGTTCTTGAGTGTGAGAACAGGACTAAGCTGAATTGGAGAGCATTGAATCTGGTGGCCAGTGGAATGAGTTGCAATCCTGACCACAGCATTCCGGAATGCACGAACAAGCACAGTCAAATTCTCTCACATTGCCTGCAAAATGCCGGTTGCACTATCAGGCGCTGGAATTGGTAAAAGTCCGAACAACCTGAGAGTTTCAGGCAAACGATCCCAAAATTTGCTCACATTGGCCATAATGTAAAGAGATTGCAGCTGTTTGTATTGCACAGGGCCAAGAATACTAGGACAACTGAGGCAACAAAGACAACTCAAACAACAAGAAGGTTCTGAAAAGTTCTGAAAAGTTCTGAAAACACTTTTGTCGGGAGACTCGGGAGACTTTGGTCAAGTCTTAGCTCTCAGCTCCTGGCGTGAAGACTTTGAAGCGCACTCCAACTGTAGTTTTCTCAAGCCCATCAACCTCGAATCACGCAAAATCAAAGAATTGAGACCCAGCCTGTAATTCTGCAACGTGATGTCCGTGATGTGAGTTTCTGATTTCAGAGATGCTGTCAGTTCTTAGATTCTGTTAGATTGCTTTTCCATTCTATGCAGGCTCCATGTATCACACATATCCTATTGAAACTTCCAGTTTTTACCATCCTCTGATACTCACTGAGCAGATGAATCTGAATGAACCTTCTATGTGGTCGCTTCAGCTAAACTAAGCTGGCCTGAGGAAGGTAGCTGCCCCCGGGATTCTCTTCTGCCCCCTGCTTGAAGAGCAAAAAGTCATCCAGGCGACTCACAAATGCCTGGCCAGTGAGGATGGGCTCAGATGCCAAGATGTTTGCGGCACAAATCATCGATGCCAAGCATCACCAAGCCCCGAACTGTCAGAAAAATTGTGAGCTGATCATGGTCATGCTGCCTGTAATGATGACATTGTACTGATCTGACAATGGCAAGTGATGGTGGATGATAGAGCTGATAAGGATGAGAATGCAGATCACGGTGATGCTGCAGTGATCCTTGTACAGCTTGTACGGAGACATTGCATGGCACTACTCTGCTCATGGTCTGGACAGAACAAGTAGACAGGGCACTCCAACAATGGCAGAAAAACACGATTTGGCGATCCATGACATAATATACATCAAGACCCAGAGCTTTAAAAAAAACAAGAGAGGAGCTTTGATCATGTACAAAGTTACTCGTGTTACTTGCATGTGTCTGGAAGTTCCTAAGCTCCTTTGTAAGCGCTTTCAAAAAAGCTGTATCTTCAGTATCCTCTAATTTCTTTGAGGCTCTACTGTGTCAGCTTCGGAACCTCCCGCTGATCTGGGCCCAGTGGAGCAATGCTCGCATCGACTGTGTTTCGCCTGTCGAGCGCTAGCGTTGATTCTCAGGTTTTGACTAACTCAAATCTGTTAAAGTGATTTCATGCCTGTGATGTCATAATGTCAAAGCACATTTGCTTTGTGTGGACAAGGCTTTATGTGGCTATTCACTTTCATGGCATGCTGGGCTGAAAGCCCAACGTGATAAGTTTGAGACGGAAAAGCAACTTGCATTGTTTGGATCTAAACTGCGCTCATCTGATTTAAAAAAGAACTATGGTGTGGCGTGAAAGCTACCCCGGTGTCAGGCAATGAAATTTGAGATGCATCTTCAACTGCCTTCTCACTGCAGAAAGAATTTTGAAAATTGTTGTGCCTTTTTCAACTGCAAATTGAACACTCCCTCTAGCTACTGCTTTCATTGCTTCAATTTCTTTGCCTTTTTCGCACAATATGGAGGACTGATTTGACCTCGTGACATCCTATCTGTCTTCTTACTTGTGATCTTATGTCATCGCCATCATCAAATCATCACCACCACCACCATCATCATCATCCCAGATCTCAGCGCGATGTGGCGAGAAAGTTATGAACGGCACTTTGCATTTCGCAGCTGCTGCGGCAAGTCCCACCCTAAAGCTGTGAACTCCAGATTCCGAGCTACACCTGCCTGGCCACCGAGAGGAAGATGGAAGGATTCTCACCGAAAATGGACTGCAATCTATTTGGACCGCAATATCGGGAAAGCGAAATGGTGAAACAGGTTCAGGAACAAGAAACAAGGGACAAGTGAGTTCAACAACTGAATTCAACAACTGTGTTCGACCAAGCATCAGTCTGGATACGCAAGTTTGACACGGTTTTTGTCCACCTTCTGTAAGGTGGAGATTTTGGTCACAGCTTCGGATCAATGTAGGTTTATGAAATTTTATGAATCTTGAGAGATGGGTTTCATGGCATTGAACTCGTTCCAAATCCAAAAGTCTCCACTCAGCACGACAAATGAGCAGCCTGAGGATCTAGAAACTGAAGGATTGGCTGATCCTGCTCGTGAACAACGTTTGAATCTTTATGTCCAATCGTGACCAGTCACTGTTACCACATCCAATTCATTCTTGATTTTGCATTCAAGTAAACCTTTCTGATCCGAAAAGAAATCAATTACTGCATCAATTATTATCAATAGGTCAAGGTTCAGGAAGTTCAGGGCCATCTTCGGCGTCCTGCAATGGCTGAAAGAAACCGGGTCGTCCAAGGCCCAAAATTGAAGCGCTGGTCCTTACGTGCAAATGCGTTCAGATGCGGCATCATCGGCATCATCGGCATCATCTTAAGGCAAATGGGCAGGGCCAAACGCACATCGAGACGCACTGCCCGTGAAAATCTTAGGCTAATCAGCTACTCCAATCACCAAAGCCATGACGACAGGACTCGAGACTCTCCTCTTGAAATTTCTTCCGTGGTTGAAATCAAAAGGCAACACAGAGAAGAGAAACGCTTGACCAGCAAAGCCGGTGTTGTATGTAGTCGAGAAAGTTTCCCTTTGTACTATCAATCCAACATACATCAGAAATAATCTACCAAACATGTAGCTTATGTATTTCTAGGAAGGGACAATTTGATGACCACAGTTTTGACTCATTTCATATCGTTTCTAGATGTCTACATGATGTCTACATGTTGTTTTTTTTAACATAATTTGACATATTGTATTGTTTTGATTTGTTGTTTTCTGTTCGACATGGACTCGGGAGAGAGTTCTAGGCAGGGCTCGTCCACAGCAGCTCCCAGTCTCCACGCAGCTGATCACCTCGAAACGTGACGTCTGTGACGTGGCCAAGATCGACGTCACAACACGTCGTAGCAAAACGTGACGTTTCAAGATTTCTCTAGATTTCTAAAGATAGACCGCATTCAAATGGAGAAGTCGTTCTGAGATTTTTCAGGTCAGTACAATGACTTGTTCCATATATGATCTCACATGTATGATCTCACATGTGTAGAAAAATATATGTTTAAGCCCGAGCGCTTGAGTCCTTTCAATTCAAACGGTGAATAACCGCTGCTTTGAGCAACTCGGCAGACTTCAAGTGTACCAGGTGAAGAATATCAAGGGTTTCATTGCTGTGGCAAATAGTCCACCAGAGACTTGGGGCCAGAGTGTTGTCAAATGCTGCGTCACTCGGTCACTTCTTCAAATTGACAAAACCAAGAAATTTGGATTGCATCAATTTGCTGTTGTGTTGCTTGGAATCAAGAAGACTGGAGATAGGATCTTCGACACTGATTCATTTTTCGAAGTACAACTTTTTCAGAATATGTAGTATACAATGTAGTACCCATGTAGTAGCCATGTAGTATCCGGTACAGCACTGGAGAGCTCTACGTCTGCCCGGGCCACCTGGGAACCCGCTCTGGACAGCGGCTCAGAAGTTGGATTCATGGTCTCGAGCTCCGTGAAACTGGCCGAAGAATCTGAATCCGAAGAATCCGAACAGGTTTGGACTGCAGTTGTTCAGACCTAAGACCTGTTCAGACCGCTGACTTCTCTGCAGTTTCTTTGCAGTTCAGACTTTGTTTCAGGCGTGAAAGTGGACTTGAAAATGGCATGAAAAAGCTGAAATGTTACTGCAGGATGCCAACTGTAGTCTTGGCAGGATGGAATCTCCTGTGTCTGATCCTACGAGAACCGTGGGAACCATAGCATCTCAGACTCAAAAATTCTACTTTCTAGTGCTTTCAATTGCTTTCCGGTGCTTTCTATGTTGTGTTGCTAGATTAGCACCTGATTGCACCGCATGGCATGCACAATCCACCTGTTGTAAACAGTGTGAAGCTGTTGTGAAGGAAGGATTGATAACTGTTTCAGCGACGGGTTGAGGTATCACTTGATGACTAGGCTCTCCTGTTGCAACCCACTTCTCAATTTTGCAGGGACAATGGTTGGTTCATGTTTGAAGGTTGCTTGGCATTGCGATTTACCATGAAGAACTTGCCGGGATGACAGTCTCTTCACTTCAGCGTTCTTCGATTCATCCGCTCCACGTTTTGTGGTGCTGATGATGCGAAGTAAGTCCTGCACTTTCGGATATGTTTTGCTTGGGAGATACTTGGGTGCTATCGGTTCCCACTGTAGATCGCTAAGCATGCTGCGGTTGCCATGGCTTGGTCCGTACCGACTCACCTAATTCTGAGTTTGCAGCCTTCTTCAAGGCCTCGCGACGTTGACTGAGCACCTCATCACTTTTTCACACCAAAGAACACATCGATTTGGGCGCACAACTTTTGACAACAGTACCGTACAATACCGTACAATACCGTACAATACCACAAAGATCCAGGAAGTACATGTGGATACATTTGATACCAATGTGAATATGCACCAATGTGTACCAGGTCTCCAGGTCATGTCTTCTGCCTTGTCTTTCTCTGAGGATCACACTCCTGTTGCTACGAAGGCTGCAGCACCCAGAGCCTTTGCAAAACTTGCTCGTGATGGATCCCTGTGTAGTGAAAACAGGAAATTGGGACACGAGATGACTCTATTCTAAACAAACATAGTGCCAAGTGATCGAATGTAACAGAGTGTCTATTTGCATTTGTTGCGATCCAATCACGGCCTGCATGTTTGTGATTCAAAAATACATAAGAATAGAATATCATTATTCTCCAAACGTGCAGGCCGCGATTGAACCCCAAACTACATAAGAAACGAACAATGAGAATGCAACTCTACATTCAAATTCACTTCTTCGTTGTGCATTGCGATGATTGTTCCCAAAGGGGGCCTGGTGAAACGACTCAGCTTTTCTTGTCAGTTTGCAAGGATATCAATTTTCTGGCACCATAGAATTGTGGAAAACCAGCTCTCAGAGTCTCTGAATGGGAACAAAAAAAAAGGCCAAAGACTACGACCTCAGAGCCAAAAAAGAGCCACATGGATAAGTCATGAAAAAGTAACAGGTATCATTCGGTATCATGGATCGGAATGTCGGAACAGGTCCAGGTCGTGCCAAGTCGCCAATGGAAGCCCCAGCTCGGACACGGTGCCATCGCCATCCAAGGCATGCAGCACAGTGTGAGACCAAGAGCCATGGGTGCCACGGGTGCCACGGGTGCCACGGGTGCCACGGGTGCCACGTAAAGCTGGCGCTCCTGACCACGGGGCCAATTTTTATCGCCTTCTCAGTTTTCTCTTTGCTCTTTTTAGCACTTTTGATCCATTTTGAACAGCGAAAACAATAGCTCCTACTACCAGAACTCAACCATATGTGTCATATTGGTTGTTCAGTGGTTGACGGAGCAGTATTGCTGTTCAAGGTTTCAAACGGATAGTTGCAACCTTGAAAAAGATTTGCCAGACATTTTTGATACGGTGTGCAGGTATATGAGTGTATAGATAGGCAAAAAGTTAGGATAGTTTATGTATGTACAGTAGGCAGGTAGGCGTACGTAAGTGCCAGTGATACAGACGCTGCCCCATCCAATGTTCCCTGAGGTTGTCATGTCATCAAAGTCCCAAGCTTGCATTTGTTTGAGTTGTCACAAAATTCACCACCTTTGAAAGAATGTCTTGGGGCTGTTCATGTGAACACAGTAAACAAAACTTTGGAAAACTAGCCAAGCCATATTAATATGCGACGACAATCTACTTCAGCACAAACAAAAGCCCCGCAAAGCTATTGGTCCTTCCACCACAAAGGTCAAAGGCATCAGCACCGCGAACCCAACCTCAGCAAGAGAACTTGGCATCGTCCAACCATCATCATTTATAACTAGATAGATAGATAGATAGACAGACAGGTACATAGATAGATAGTTAGATAGATAGAACGATAGATAAATAGATAAATAGGTACATAGATAGATAGTTCCTTAGATAGATAGTTCGATAGATAGTTCGTTAGATAGATAGAACGATAGACAAATAGATGAATGGGTACATAGATAGATAGAATGATAGACGGATAGATACGTACGTACGCACATACATCTCATCACATCACATCACATGACATTTCATTACATTACACTACACTACATTACATTGCATTACATTACGCTGTGTTACATTACATTACATTACATACATACATCATGTATACATATTCACATATATATATAATATATATATATATAATGTTTTTGTATATTTGTTTATATACATAATCTATGGGATTATGTGGGTACAAGTGTCTCAAATTGTCATGGAAAGAAATTGTGGGAAGGCACTGAACCGTTTCCATTGAAGTAGCTGTGCGTCTTTGCTTGGTCCACGGCAAAGAAAGCTTTGAGGACCTGCCTGCCGCAACAGCCACTGACAGCACCCACAGAATAGTCATATGAGAATGAGGCTGTTTCCTCATGTCTTTTCTTGAAGGAAAAACACAACAAAATCAAGCCCTTGGATTCCTTGGATGTCAGAACTCAATTCTCCTGGCGAGCTGAAACTTGCACCTGCACAGCACGGTACTTTTCATAGCGTACATGTCAGTGGCTACAAGTCCTACATATGTGTTTATCTTCCTTGCAGGTCGCTGGGCTGACTTTGCCTTGTGTGCTGAGAGATATCACTGGCGTCTGTTCATGTTCACCAAGTTATCTAAGTCACCACAAAAGCAGAGGATGGCATTGTAAGCATTTTAATCGTAGTAATTTGTACAAGTAGCTTTGCAAAGACCAGCTGTGCACCATTCATCTAGGAGCAACTTTGAAAAACATAGGCCATAACTTTGGTGCAATCTGCAGCACTTGCCGATCGTGAAAGACTGTTTCCTGGATGCAAAGGGTCACCAAGTACAGATCCAACTGCGAACAGTTTGATTGGCCCTTGGTCGTCGAACTGCTCATGGACTGCTCAGCCAGCGCAGTACTTTCTGCACTTTGAACCAAGCTTCAGTGGACGCAGCGAACGCAATGGCATCAAACAATTCAGTATGGGTCAGCCATGGTGGCTACTAGCCAGTGTCGAACAAACTCGCCACTTGACANAGCTTCAGTGGACGCAGCGAACGCAATGGCATCAAACAATTCAGTATGGGTCAGCCATGGTGGCTACTAGCCAGTGTCGAACAAACTCGCCACTTGACAAAGTCTGACAAGTGATTTTCAGATGAAGAGCAAAAAGGTCCAAACATTCCCATTGTAGATTCTCGGGAATCTTTCACTGATTATCGATGTAGTCTGTGTATTTCTACGCCCGTTGACTTGACTATGTTTTGGCAAATATGTATAGCAATCCAAGCTATTCTTTATCTTCTGACTGTTTTGCGCAGTACCCCATTTTTCTGCTGTTTGTTCAAAGCTGGCTGTTAAAGCCCTCATGGACTCATCCTAGGCCTCCCCTTCATTGCCTAGGGACTTATTTTGTGAAGATTTGCACCATATCTGAGAGATCTCCATTCTTACACGGATCTTTATTCAGCAAAGTTTCATCTGACAAGGTATTCAACAAAAACATGCGCAGCTCAGAT
>BGPT01001499.1:1343-126249 GCA_003297045.1 Symbiodinium sp. clade C Y103
CCTATGTTGTGATGAAACCAAATCTTGAAACTTCTCATCGGATTTGAAAACAACTTTCCTGTAAATGCATACTTGTTTGGGTTCAGGTCACATAGGCCACAGGCCATGGTCCCCTTAGAATGTTAAGATTACTGGTTATATAGTGGCACCTAGGTGCTGATTCATATCTGCAAAGATGCTCGACGCTACAGTGCTTTGGCACGATATAGTTTGTGGATTTTGTTCTTTCATGTTCTTCTGTTNTGGCACCTAGGTGCTGATTCATATCTGCAAAGATGCTCGACGCTACAGTGCTTTGGCACGATATAGTTTGTGGATTTTGTTCTTTCATGTTCTTCTGTTTGCTACCTAGTTTATGTTCTACTTTGTTCCCCAAGGAACCAATCCAAGAATGTGGCACACATTTATAGATGAAGATGCGATGCGCTGGGTGAAGAGTAACTTAGCTAGCATTGGATGAGAGGATGACAGCCAGTGAGTTCAAAATTGACAGGGAAGCACTGAAANCTTAGCTAGCATTGGATGAGAGGATGACAGCCAGTGAGTTCAAAATTGACAGGGAAGCACTGAAAAACAAAAGAAAGTCTTGTTGGGACTGAGGTATTTCTTCAAGGGCCCATCCTCGTACCCGGCACTATTGGCTTTTGAAGTGTGCGAAATTAAGGCTTGATGGGCTGATGTTGGTTCAAGAGCTTCTCATTGGCTGGCTATTCTTTTGTCAATTCAAATGATTGGCCTGTTATTGCAGGCTGTATTCTATGAAGCACTGTGCATCCCGGAAAAAGAATCTTGGTCTTCAATTGGGAACAACTCTTGGTGAAAGAAATTCAACCCCTTCTGGCGCTTTTTGGTGTCCAAAAACTTATTGTGAGACAGATTCGGCTGAATCCTTCTAAGGACACGAAACCCGAGGAGAAGATGAACCCTTAGCATGGTGTCTGGAGAACACTTGTGTGGAAAGCGAAGAGGAAAAAGCCTGATTACGCGTGAATGTNAGGACACGAAACCCGAGGAGAAGATGAACCCTTAGCATGGTGTCTGGAGAACACTTGTGTGGAAAGCGAAGAGGAAAAAGCCTGATTACGCGTGAATGTGCGTGATTGCGAAAGTAGGTTAGGTCCAACCGTGAAACCTTCTTTAGGCTAAAGACCGTTGTTTTAATAGNCGCGTGAATGTGCGTGATTGCGAAAGTAGGTTAGGTCCAACCGTGAAACCTTCTTTAGGCTAAAGACCGTTGTTTTAATAGACTTTGGAAGGCCAGGGTGTATATATATATATATATATATGTGGATAGATTGATATGTGATCTGATTTTGGCAACATACAACGCTTATTTACATGACACCTCCATCAACTGTAACGCAACATCTGTAGTTAATCATATTTCGAACACATAGGTGTGATAGAGTAGATGTGATTACTTTGAGATGTGTATAGATGTTCATCCGTCCTATCCAATTTTGAGATGATTCATGTTGGTCCATGGCCATTCAAATCATCCAAGGGGGGTTTGGTGGTTACCCTGATGAACCTGGTGAACATCAACAAATGGCCGGGCTTTTCATGGGATGATTCAAGTTCCACTGATCACAACGAATCTTGGAATATGAGGCATGTGGGTGCGTCTGAAGTGCACTAGGATGTTTCTATATAAATACTGTATATCATTATGTAATTATATACAGTATATGTATATGTATTGATTGCATTTCTTCCATAAGAAAAAAATAAAAGATCATTACTGGCCACATTTTCTTCCCGGACCAGCCCAGCTGTATTGATTTCGCCCAGTTGCCAGTGATGGCCCGTCTGACATGCAGCGATGCACCCATTGTAGGAAATGATTGTCCCATCAACCAAAGACCTACGCATCTGTTGGAGCAGCCTCAAATCTCTATGGCGAAGGTGGAATTTGGCGAGGGAACAGCATGGAGATAACCCTACGGGCTCCAACCAGTGCAACAAGGGGCCCTGGGGTGTATGTCTGCACTTTCATAGTTGATATATATACTGCTACTAATTACAGTGTAATATAGTTCATATAGTGATCAACTGTACTTGGTCATTGACAAGGAGAGGCTGGGCTGAAGTTTTCCTTTCAATTCTTTGTTGAAGTACTGCCTCTGTACCTTGCCTCGGCACAGCGAAACTCAGCTGAAACAGTTTTTTGGTATACGTTCCACAAAGACAGAAAGTTTCAAAGATTAGTAGCACTCCTCTAACACTTTCCAATCTGAAACTAGGATCCAAACTATCTTCCTCTCCACCCCTTTGAACATTGCCAGTTTTATTGGCCACATAGTATTCCTATGTCGGGATGGAGATTGGATGGCGTAAAGCATGGTTAAAAAAATGGTAAAACACGATGATTCATACCATATTTTAGGGGATGAACATCCAGAACTACTTCAGCCATTCTTCGGGGTTCACCAACTGACATCAACTGACTAAGTTTGGAGTTGAGTTTGTCAAAAACGTCAAGAGACTCAAGTGAGATCTGCCAATTCTCTGCCTCCTGGCATGCGGAAATGCCTTGGTCTTGGCATCGTCAACAGAATTTTAAAAAAAAAAAAACATGTTGGGAAGACAAGTGTAGCATAGATACCAAACAGCCAACATACAGCTGCAACTATTGGGGAGGATACTTACCCTCTGGTTATTTAACATAGCCATAGACAATCCCCTATAAATGGAGGTTTATAGCTGGGAAAATTATCCAAGATTAGCCATGGCTTCCATGGCTATGTTAGTCATAACCATAGGGTGATTTAAAACATCGAAGCATGGGATTCTCAGGTCCCTATCATCTTGGCTACCGGGTAGCCAGTCATCGTGGGTCTGTGGGAGCAATTATATCAATAACCTTTAAGAGTCGTGGATAATAGTCAACGAGATGTGATAGTCGCCATAGTGGAAACCCTGTTAAATGGTGACTACCCATGCTTCCAGATGCCCTTCAGACTGTTTGTGTAAGGAGGAATCCACATCACATCATATCACATCTTTCAGAGCAAACCACGCGACTTTTTTTTGCGGTGACAAACCATGCCCCATTTACCACATCTTACCAGCTGGGGGTATTGAGAAAACAATTCCTGAAAACACATTTATCATCATGTTTCCCACACATGAAACTTCACAAATTGCTTTTCAAAAACTCACCGAAAAGTTCGTCTGCTGGCACTGGCCCCAAAGCAAAGGTGCAGGTCGTGGTATGCCAAAAACTATTGAGCAGTGTTCCAAACCCTCTGTCATCTCTGTATACTTGATGGTTGATGGGATTTCATCTACTTGTGATAATCTCCAATGTATTGGTTAGATTTGGTGAGTCGAATCCCCGAACGAATCATCAACCAACCGGGGTTTTTGAACACTCAACCAATGCAGCATAACTGCTTGGAGCACAACCCAACCAACTCTGCAACGCATCCCCCAAGGCCCCCATCCACTGCCAGGAGACATGCGTTGTATGCGATGACATCTGCCTGCAACTCCAGCATCAATGATATCAATGGATACCAAATTGTATATGGATCATGTGGGAAAACAACTGGTTGGTGATCTACCAGCATTAATTGAGTTTTACCAATCCTCAATCTGCAAAGAATCATGTTACTAAAACTAGAATATTGAGTCTTCATCTTTGAACTTGATGCGCATACCAACACAGGTTCATAATACCTGCAACAAATCGGTTAATCTTGCAATTTGGCAAGGACAAACCGAAAATTGCAAGTTTGTAGCGTTTTGACTCAACCTTTGGTGATCTAAGTATACATCATTAGAATTCATTAGATATGTATAACCTAAATATTTTTCAGATCGTACAATGAGATGCTCCTTGGCCATAAAATGAAACTCCATCAAATCAGAAAATAGTAAAACATTGTGTGCTACACCTATTAAAACGATCTTCAAAACATCTCAAAACCCTTTTAAAAAATAAATAAATAACCAAAATTGGGGGAAAAAACGTTGAGATCCCAACCATCTCAAAAAATATAGTGATCGTTTTTTTCTGAACTATAACCACTATTTTTGGTTATAATTCATGTTGCAATCATATCAAATTATTATCCCCACTATGTCCCATTACCCTTCCCCAAAATTGAACATGGGTATTGAAAATGGCCATAAAAATAGTAGATTTACACATTAAAACGGTGATTTTCCATAAGTTTTTGTATGTTTACTAGAGGTTACTCTTCCCCAAAAACGGTTGGATCATCTTCCATCCCCACCTGCAGCTGCTCATCACACATCTCCCGCAGCAGCTGTAGACCCCAGCGCCACGGCACGGCGCTTAGCGCGGCGCCGTAGGTCCTCAAAGCAGCACCCGGTGCTCGGTGCGTCCCGCCAGTTGCTTCGTTGGGAGGTGCCCCCAAACCACAGGGAAACCATAGGAAAAGTGGTGATTGAACCACCAAAAATGAGGATTTCATGGGTTTTATAATTATATGCATGTATAGCTGATTTGTGATAGCTAAGTTAGTTTAGAATTTGGTGAACTAGACTGGTGTTGGGTTGATTAGGGAGATGTAACGAAGTGGTTAATAGGTTTCTAAACCAGCAAAAAACATAACTGGCGGGGCACCACCTTGCAACTGACGAATGACCATAGAAAACACACGTATTTATGGGATATCCCCAGTTTTACATGGTTCATAATTCACTTACTAGATGGGGTGTGCGGGGCATACTCTGTGGTAATTTGTGCCACAACTATGGTATAGATGGCCCATTTAGATCGACGATTTATCTATTAAAAAGTGACCGTCAATAGCTATGTTCAAGTAGCTAACGGGATGATTATGCAATAATCCTGCATCAGAATTGGTAACAGTGACGAGTATGTAAATTATTCAAGTGATGTGACTATAATTTGGGGATAGGGACTATGGAGGAAGTGGAAGAATGTTTTTTTGTGACCCGAGAAAGTATGCAGGAAAGGTCTTACTATATAGAGTAATTGTGCTAGGATTTTAAGTTGCTATCTTGGTGGAGGTTGCTCTATAACATAGTCATCATCACTCTTGAGCCTTATTATCCCCCCAGCTAATTGAGTGATACATGTAATGGCATGATAAATACATGTATATATGTATATATAGGTTGTTAAGCCGTTTATAGTTCTCAGTCCCAATCTAATCATCATAATATCAAACAAACAATGATGATACGCACACTATCAAATACGCATGTTTCTTATGGGTATTAAAGTTATAATCATGACAAGAGTGACAATGATTGTCAGCTATTGTTATCACTACTATTGTTGGCAAATACTGGGGAGATATCTATGGTGGCAATGGGGGGTGATAAAGGGGCAAATATGGTAAGTTTTATCATAATTGTGGATACTAACTCCTATAGTAGGTAACAAATAATGTAACTTATCATCATAGCACCACTATACTTATCACCCTTAATATGATTCTAAATACCACAATCAACATTCATACCTTTTGTGATTGGAGTAGGGATAATGGTGTAATAAGAAAGGTCGAATGGTCGTAAGAATCACATGATGGTAAGAACAAAATGATACAAACTATAACAACTATAATAGTAGGAAGATTACCATGATATAATAATAGAGTGACAAGGGGTAGTATGACGACTATAACCTTAGTTTTGATCCTTAACCGGGAAGAGCACGAACCACTCATCAAGCCTCGACCCTCCAACGTGCCAGTAATTCATGATGTAGGTGGCACCACTCAGGTCAAAGACGTGCGATGGAGGTTCCATCACGTCGAGGTGAGATGGCCATATGGCACCAAACAGCCAGTGGCTGAGGGCGACTGAGACAGAATCGCTTCCATAAAAATGTCGAGCGTTTCTTGGTGAAATCCTGTTGGTATCGGTATCCCCTGTAGTACTATCTGTTGTTCATGGTCATTTATTGCTTGAATCCTTACAAGTGCTGAACCCCTATACTTATAAATGGTGAACCCCATATATCCCCATTTTCAACAAGAGATTGATAAGTACTAAAGTAGCCATCCAAGAGCCACGGGTGATCCTCCACCTCACTGTTTTTGAACTTTGTCATTCTCTGATTTTATCTGATGTGTTGATTTGATCTGTAAATATCTGGAAGTTTCTTCGAAGGGGGTCCCTCCAAATCATCCAAGTCATTTGATCATGGCTAAATATTGAAACCTATGGTGACTTGGCGATTCCCCATGTCAAGAAGCCCCCATGTATAGATGATTAAGATTGATTAAGTCCAATTAAATCCCGTTATTTATTCATAGTTGTGGTTGGTGAATTCCATATGATCCACCAAGTTAATTCCATATTAATCCCATATTATTCACCAAGTAGAGCCGAAATCGTTCATTTTGAACGCCGAGTCTCACTACGTTGGGCCGCACCGAGAGGTCGCCCGCTTCGTGCAGCAGCTGCAGTGCCCAGGCCCAGCGAATTCCTGCAGGAACTACAGTTATGACTCAGTTCTGACCCTTAACACTTAGAAATGGGATTACGATGATATATATATATATATATACTGATATATAACCTTAGCTATATGAGTTATTTCATCCCATTTATAACTATTAAGGGCCATAACTGTAACTAAACGCTGTTCAGAAGGTGGTGCCGCTCTGGAACGCTCAGTTGGATTCAATGGTGAAATGGGAGAAATCAACCAACAATAGTGGGGATAGTGAGAATAGTAGGAAATCGAATCATGATGTTAGTCAAGCAATCGGATCCACCATATTACATAATTTTACCAGAAATGGGTGATACAAGCTATCAAAATATGTATGGTTTATTATTGCTTTACCAACAGTATAACAGTTGGGTTCATGGTAATCATAATTTGTATTCATGGTAGCGCACCGCCACACGCAGCTACATATCGGGGGCAATCTTCCGATGCCACCATGAACCTTCAAGTTCAAGGTCGTTGCATCTCAGGATTGGAGACAGCGCAAGATGCGCAAGCACCTTCAAGAGATTCACCTGGATCCCAAACCTGAAAGGGGTATCAGGCGGGAGGTCCAGCCCGACCTGGGCCGGCACCACCTCGGGTATTGATGCAACCAAAGACAGCTTCGCACCCTGGAACCTAGAAGGTTAAATCAGCTTTTGGTTGGCTAGTACCAACACATCTTGACTGCGATGTTCCAAAAGTATCCATCAATACAACATCACACATGTGGCAATACATACATATAATCATATAACATAATTGTGTGTATAATCATTAATACTGTAATCTATGTATATAGCAATAATAATGACAATAGTAAGAAAATACACATATATCATACTTTTATCATATCATATTAATACATAAAAATACATCATAGCATACCTCACAATCATTTCAGAAATCGTATATCATTTCAGAATTCATATCAAATTCATTATCATGATTCCATACAAGATTCCATATTCCCTCTGGTAAACTAACATAGCTATGGAAATTCCACCATTTATAGAGGATTTTCCCATTAAAACCTCCTTTTTGGGAGATTTCCAATTGCTATGTTTGATTACCGGAGGGTATTCCATTAAATATGTGTCATCTATGCAAAGAATCATCCACCACCGGTCACCTCCCATCCCACTGCGGTCCCTTCTCACAAGCGCTGATCGCTGAGCTGAGGGCAGTCCTGAGCGCTGGTTGAGCGGCCACGTTCGCGCAAAGTGGTGCCCTCCTAGTGATGGTTGGTGTTTGTTTACATGACTTGATAGACTTCATATGCTTAGTATCTATTATACTTAAGATATGTTAAGATAGTGTGAAATAGATAGTATCTATAATGGATACATATGTGTGCATATATATATATATGGATTTGTCAGTTGGCTTATGACTTAACTATATATAATTATATATAGCTATATATTTACCATAAATCCAATCGTTAACCAACTTATGTTCACCAACTTAGCTAGCTACGAAGCACCAGCTTCGTAGCTAGAGTGGTGATTTTTTATGGGGGGATCTACCGACCAAACAGTGAGGGTTTATGATGTTTTATCCGGGATGATGATGAGAATGGCATATGACAAGTAGAAATGATTAGGAAAGGGTACACTGTTCTTTTTGATGTATATTCAGGCAGAGATGAACCCAGCAAGCATGAGGATATAGTTGATATAATTGTAGGATGAGATCTCTTCAGTGAATCTTTGGTAGAATGATGTATAATTCTATAATCCCTTGCCCCCTCATATTAAATCCCCATATGGTCTGTTTTTAGTATTTAGCCGTCAGTTGGGGGATGGACTTTGATTGGTTCGATAGGAGCACTTGGGGGTGCAGTTGAAATTACTTTTACGGGTATAAGCAGGGGAAATTGGACCCCCATAAGTTGGGATATAACCCCCATAGCTGTGGTTGTTTATCCACTTATAACTGGAACTGCACTTCGAAACAGTGGCCATCATAATGGGAACTAGTGAGCATAGCAAGAGATCCTTGGGGGGGGAACATGACAATTGGTGCAAATAGTCTTGGCAGGAGCACACGCGTTTTCCATGGTCCAACCAACTTGTATGAGGCATGATGATACAACCACTATTTGGGATTGCTGATCATCGGTAAACCCGGACCGAGAAGGTGAAAACCAACCTTAAATGTTGGGAAACAAGGACCAACAGCTTTGAGCATAGCACAAACACTTGCTGGCATTTTTACATCCTGAATACAAGCTGTCATTGCGATCATCATTCCAAACAATTACGTATCAAACAAGAAAACAACATTATTTTTTTTGGACCCGCCAACAAATAAGTGTTGATTCAATCCCCCTTATCTGAATTTTGGACTCCAAACAGGTAGTCCTCAACCGTAGCTGCAATCCAAGCTGCACAGTGCTTTGAAGGGATTGCTCTGGGAAATACGTTAAGAAATGCAGTGCCAATTGCCATTGAGCGCCTTCTTCACACGCAGTGATGGCCTTAGGTCATTCCGATTCAACCAACCACCAAGGCTAATTAAGTTGAACAACCCTATCATGGATGGTTGAGCTTCGCCCTAACAATCGTAGCTGTTGGTGACTATTCCAATGTCAATCCATGAGAATTGATTGTAGCCCTACCCATTTGCCAGCCCCTGATCAATAGTGGTAATTACAATTCCAATTTATATTAACCATTCAAGAAATCAATCCCAACGGCAATGACATCATGAATCTAAACCCATTAAGATCCATTCAGCATCATTCAAGTAGTAAATGTCCATGACATTTTCACCTATTTCTTTTGAAATGGTTCAATGATGTTGAATAATGTTGGATAAGCCCATTGAAATTGTTCAATGCTTTAAACAAGGTAAAGCAGATTAAGCCAGATTTCATGAGACCAGATTTCCACAAAATTCATGAATACCCTCTGGTAATTCAACATAGCTATTGAACATGCTTCATTCATAGTTGATTTACCCATTGAAAATGGAGATTTTCCATAGCTATGTTAGTTTACCAGTTTACCAAATGGTAATGGTTCCATTATGAAAACCCATCAATCAACCATGAAACCTTCACCCAGGGCACCCGTGCCCAGCCTCCTTCGCAGCCGAGCAACAGCCCCGAGGGACACTGAGCTGAAACTCAGCCGCTGCTTTGGAATCTCCGACATCAGCTCTAAAGCCTCGAAAGCCAGGAAGGTGTGGAAGGTGTGGTGCAAAGCAACACTCATGATTTGACCGACCAACGAAATCATTAAATTCCATGCGTTGCCAATCTTAGAGACTCTACAAAAAACATCGATTTTTGGCTGGTTAGTAGATATTCTCATTCATAGCCAAGGTTGGGGATGATTGAATTCAATGGGCCAATGGGATTTTCAATCAGATTCATACTTGGAGGATCATCCCACGAATCATAAGCGGATGCCAAGAACACTTTCTTGGGGTTGGGGTTGGGGTTGAGGTTGAAAACATGGGTATAATTATGGGAATTCAAACACCCATAAGTCGGGATATAATCTTGTCTGCATTTCATTTTTTGAAGTGATGAATAGTCATATAGTTAGTTGACCCATTTTTGTAGGTGGGATAACCCACCAAAAAAAGGGGACTTACGATCACCAGGGTTATTTTATAACCAGGCACTTTAGTCGCGGAATGATTTGTGCATCTTGTTGGGGCTGACCAGGGATACCAGTTACGAACCAAGGTGGGGCAGTTCGATAGCTAAGTTGACATGAAACTGATGGGTTTATGGTAGATATATCGAACTTGGTAACTGGATGTAACTGGTGAAACCATACCAGCTACATAATTTTGGGGCAATGTGAGTTCAAGCAGCCAGGATCTTGGCAGGTTCAACATGGTTCAACACATGAAGCGTTACTTATTTTGTCAAACATTAGGCGGTTTCAACCAGTCCAAAGCATGGATTTTAACTCCAACCCACTGCAAACCATCTCAGAATCTCGACAGGAGCCGAGACACTGTCTGCCAAAGGCCGGCACGTTCACAGCTGCTCATCAGTGAGTTGTAGGTGATCACATCTGGCCGAAACCTGTGATGAACGCATCACAGGTTTCAACAGCAGCAAAGTGAGATTGGGTCCTTGGATTGTTGCTGATTTGTACTCCATTCATATCATTATATACCATCCGGTGATCAAAAATTGCTTGCTGGAAAATCCACAATTTAGGTCGATGAATTTCCCCGCTGTAAACTTCCATGTAGTTCGGGGGTTTCCAATGGGGTTTGCAATTGCCATGTTTGATTACTGGAGGATATATTTGGAGATATATACATGGATATCACGTGTATACCATGTGAAACCATCATGGTGACATTGTGTCTCTTCACCCAAGAAATGTTTCCAGAAGTGTCAGGTGACTGAGTTCACAATCCTACCTGATTTGAAGGTTTCTACTTCCTTCATGGGTTGGAAGTGACTGCTGAGCGCCTTCCCAGGCTGGTCCTATGTGGGCTACTGGCAATATACTGTTGGTCATTGATCTTAACCGAAGTTCAGTATCCATGGATTTTCCATGGACTACTTAAGATTGCACCTACCTGGATTTCCTGAGAGTTGCTGATGAGTATTCCCATGTTGTGGGTCAATCTCCCGATTTTGATCGGTTACATTGTTCGGGTGGGACCCCTACTGGTGCTGGAGAATATCCTGAATCACGGCTTGATATCCCATCAAGGGGTCAAACTTGGAGACCCCCCATGCCATCTACCCTCTGGTTATTTAACATAGCCATGGAAAATCCCCTATAAATGGAGGTTTTAGTGGGAAAATCATCCAAAATTAGCCATTTTCCATGGCTATGTTAGAACATGACCCTAACTTTCTCTCTGATTTCCTGCGAGGTGGGTCCCAAGAAAGATAGCCAAGTTGGTAAACATACCTCCAGTAACTATAGGATTTATGGCAGTTCTACCTATAGTTTCTGGATGTTTCTGGGGCTTAGAAATCAACAAACATCACTTTTGGAAGTTCACCTTCTTGGCCCCGTTTTACCCTGTCCCAGTCACTGCAGGATTTCCAGATCTGCAAATAGTTGAAAGGCTGACAGCCACTGCGATGCTTCGCTACAGGCGTTAATGCCTCAAATGGCTTGGTGTTGGGTCGGATCTATAGGTTGAGTGTGAACCGTTGCCAAAAATGGGGAGCGACTTATGTGGAACATATATAGAGTATGGCAGTTGACTAGTCCAAATCTCATGCCTTTCCTACACGATTGGAATAAGACCTCGAAGCAAAGTTTGAAATCAATGACGAGTTGAGGCCTCGATCAACCAAAAATGTGCTTCACTCACACTTTCAGCCACGATCGGCAACAAAACTCTGCAGGAAACATGTTTTTCCACCCTAAGCTACCAGACAGAGGGTTGGACTGTCCTCCCCCCGTGGCAAAGGGATATTTTGGCGGAACTTTTTGGCCCCCCCCTAGATTAAGTGGATTTCCAAACCTCCTGAACTATACGGACAATTACCCTGTGGTTGTTTAACATAGCCATGGAAAATGGCCCATTTATAGATGACTTATGGTGGTTTACCTATTAAAGATGGTGGTTTTCCATGGCTATGTGAAATAACCAGAGGGTAGATATAATTAAGTGCCATGAATATCCATAACTCCTGTGGTTGGATCATCCTGGCATTCAATTCTTGCCAGGCACTGCCAAGGCTGGATTTTTTGTTTTTTAGAACTGATTCAATGGAAAATCCGCAGAACAAGACCTACAAGGTGAGGCCCCCGTTTGATAGCAACTATGATTTATAACTTGCTCAACTAGAGTTGATGTGGCATATAACTATAAGTCAATGGGTTTGACATGGTTTATCAACCAACAAACATAAACCGCACATTGTATATTTACTCTACCTTTAGTGGTTTAATTAACAAGAAACATCACACAGACACACATGGTGTTCAGTAAACTATATTTGGTGGTAAAAAAAACTTTAAGAAAAAAATGGTTTCTACTAAGAAGATGTCCTCAAAGCAATGAACATGAGCCAGGCCGCAGGCATTGCAAGTGACCAGCGTTCGCTTCAAGCGCAACGACTGGACCGAGGTCAATAACCAAATGGCACGCTGCCACCTGGGGCCCATGGGGCCATGGGCAAGTGATTCATACGAAACTGTGTATATTCATCAGATAATATCATTTTGGATAAAATTGGCATTGATTTTTTTGAACATACCTATATATATATAATTATATATACATACAGATATTATACATATAAATATTGTCACATCACATGAAATGACACTGATTATCAATGTCCTGTTGTAAGAAATGATATGATTCATAGAGTTTCCCATAAGATACACCAGAACAAGGTTCGGATTTTGTTTAGTGAAAAATCCTGCAGGGTGGTTCCCCCCAGTAACCAAAGTTGGTTTATAAACCAAATGTTACTATAGATATCTCCACCATCAGTATAGTTGCCATAAATCCTATAGGTATAATTGGTTAATTGCCATAAATCCTATAATTGTTCTAAAACTCTACTTTCCCTACTTAGCGTAGTTACGAATTGCAAACCAACTTAGCTAACTACGGGGCAGCACTGGTTGCAGCCAAGGATGATGAAATGGGACTGGAAAAGGTCCGGATGCATGGGATCCTGCAGTGCACCACACCTTACATGGCTCTACCATTCGAATGTGTTCAATGCCGGACTCACTACTTGGCAAAGGCTCTCACCATTCTAATTGATGTGGTAAAAGCAGTAGTAAACCATCCCCAAATTTACTATCAATGGTTGGTGTAAACCATCAAAGTATGGGTGGTGTATTTTTGTGCAGACATTAGAATAGTATTACACGACAATTGGATGCCCTTGAAATCAAGAAACCAGATTCGATTCAGGGGATGCTAAATGCACCATGTTACCAGAGGGTCCAGGGCTGCAATCAAAGAGACTTAGATGTCACTGCAGAAAAACCACAGTTATAGGTATACCTTTAGAACCAGTTGCAGATGGGATAATCTCGGGAATTGTGAGTCTTGATCACCAGCTATATCAACTAACTTATATATGTTTTCAACTGTCACTGGTTACACATCACATCTTCTATTGGCTAACCCGCCATATTTTGTTGGCGATACCACATCTCGTTTCGCCAAAGTCCCCATATTGGGGTGATACAAAGAAAGGCCCCAGTGACTGATGGCCGCGGCAAGCGCTGATAGCTGCGTTGCACATCCTAAGTGACCAAGGGGACTGGTAACAGCTGTTGCCCAGGAATGTCAATGGTGGAGTAAGGCTTGTATTTATACCCTCTGGTAAACTAACATAGCTGTTGAAAATGGCCATTTATAGTGGATTTTCCCATTAAAAATGGTGCTTTTCCATAGCTATGTTAGTTTACCAGAGGGTATCTGCTACATGGCGATTCCACCAACTCCCCTATTTTGGTCATCCATTTTGACGCTTCAGATTGAGCCCTGCCATCAGAAAACCCATCCCACAACACAGCGCGAGGCTCATTATATCAGGCTGCAACAAATATGTGTTTGTCTCTTCGAAGAAAATGCCCAAAGCGAATTGCCACTCGTTGGCCTGTACATCACAGTGGTTTCAATATGGATTCGAAACACAACCGGCAGGATGTAAATCTTAGTGTCAAAGAGTTTACCTTAATCATTCTGCACCAAAATATTGGGAAACTTGAAATCTGAGAAACTTAGCTCAATAATCCATGTTTTATGCCAATAGATGCATAGACTGAGTTTGGGCATTCAACCAATATTCTAAGATATCTTTAACCATGGATCCACCTCAACTAAGCCTTCAATGTTTGATTCTTCCCAGAACGATCATCTCATAAGCTGCAAGCAGCAGGATGATCGAAAAAAATGGTCGGCTAAGATCAACACCACTCATCAGATTTACTTCCCATTATCCTTAAAAGTAATAAAACACATATGTACTTGTAGTCCTTAAGAGCCATCTTCATAGGCACTAATAATCACTACTAAATATCCTTGTCATTAAACATCAATCCCATTAAATATTACAAACATCACCAGCCATTAACAATCATTAACCATCACTAAAAATCATTCATCAATAACCATTAATAATCATTAACAATCCCATGTTTCCCATTATCTATTCTTATAATAGTTGATAATCACTAATAATAGTCAGTGTGATCAATATTCCCATTCAATCACTAATAATCCCATTAATTATTCTTACAATGATTAAACATCATTAATCATTAATAATCATTCATAAAAGTCCTGGTCATTAATCTTGCCTTTAAACGTCAATCCCACTAACTACTACAAGAAATAATAATCTTTAAACATAGACACATTGACGATAGAAAGGAATAGAAATAATAGTCCTTGTCATTCGTAATCAATCCATTAGACATCACAAACATCACTAACAATTAGTCAACAATCATGAGTGAAAGTCCTTGTCAATCCCCTTGTACCATCTGGTTATTTAACATAGCCATGGAAAATCCCCTATAAATGGAGGCCTTAATGGGAAAATCATCCTAAATTAGTCATTTTCTGGCCATGTTCAATAGCCAAAGGGTAATTAAACGTAGCTATTGAAAATGGTCATAGAAATATTGGATTTTCCCATGAAAAATGGTGATTTTCTATAGTTATGTTAGTTTACCAGAGGGTATATGTTAAATTTACCATTGAAAATGACCATTTTTGGTACCAGAATTTTGAGCCATAGCCATATATAAACCTCAGTACATCATTATTTCCCCCATCCAGCCAGCACCTTTTCGCATGCGCTCACCGCAGCACTGAGATGCACCACGTTCCGTTTCGATTTCTGCGACAGAAGATGCAGGGCCTGGGACCATTGGAGGCCTTGGTGCCACGGAACTAGCGGAGTTTGGGTAGAAAAATGACGATTTCACCTGGAAAATTCTGGTTTATTGATGTTTATTTGACAAAAAATGGGGGATTTGGGTTGAAATTCGGTCAAGAATGTGGATGTCTGTTCTGAAAAACTAAGATTTACCCAGTAGAAATTAGTTTGTTGTTCAATGAAAATGGGTTGGAGCATCTTAACAACATTTAACAACCACATCCTGTACCAAATCCAATCAACTTTCTCCAGAAATGGGGTGTAGCCCAAACTCGAGTTTTTCCAGAAGAAAGATGTGTTTTTCCAACCCAATCCAAAACCAAATGCAAAATCAAATGGGAATGTTCATTAAGTTCTTTTTATGGGATTTTAGGTAGGAATATACGGGATGATGATGATAATCCAGAAGCCATGAGTTTGACCAGCAACCCCAAAAATTGTAGTTTTTAAGTGGTGAAAAATCATTATCATTGGGATATGATTGGGTTTTTGGAGGAATTCACATGTGCCATATGTTTGTCATCAATTCATATTCATCATATGTACCCCATCCCAATATCCCACTTGTGATAATCAACTGGAGGGCCTCACCCTGCATTCCCCAAAAAAGACACCAAGTCCAGCCCCCATTTGCCATTGCCAAGACACCCTTCTCACAGGAACTGATCAAGGCACCCACCGTAATCCTAGGGCTAGACATCAACCGGGGTCGACGTCCCGTCCTTTTCATATTTGGGGGGAAGTCAAAAACATACGATATGGGGGTGTCTTAAAATGGGGTATACAATGGTATACCCCCAAATAGCTATATTTTAATGGGAAAATGCTGATAAACCAATGGATTTAGGGGTACCATATTTTTAGACAAAGCCATATACCTGGAATCGCCTTCTAGAAATTGATGCCTCAAAAGGGGTATACCGCTGCCTCCTCGCAAAGTCTTTCCACATCGGAGACCAGTGTGACAGATCTTGCGGCCCGGTGAATCCCAAAAGGATGTTTCGCATCTCTCGCGCGTGTCAGACTCGTTCAACTTCATGCCGAAAATTTGGCCTCAATTCACCTTTTTGGGTGCATCCAAGGCTGTGTGGCAGCCATGTGCCAGGAAGAAGCAGAGCTGGAACCTCTCCTTTGGATGAGATTCACTGAAGAACATACCCAATTCCTCCTCCTGAATCCCAGGATTTTTTTCCGAAACAGAGGAACAGCCGGAGACACAGCGAGCAACGTGGGGGAAGACCGATCTAACTTAGGCCTTTTCCAAGACAGCCGAGAGGGCTCAGGAACCCCCAAATTATATACACAGTCCCACATTGCATAAATACTTTTGCTTTCCCAATTCTGGCAGAGGAGGGGTAGATCCATCCGTAATGATTTGCTCAAGATGGCCCCCAAACGTATAGAAATTATTTCCGATTCACCATTTCGGGTGGATTCCCGGAAAATCAGAAATCACCGACTTAGCAAAATCGGGGCGTCAATCGAAGTTTTTCGAAGCGTTTAGTCATCAAAACTTCCTGATGTGTCAGGACCCAAGGATTCAAAAGGTGAGTCCCCTGCAGAAAAAGATATGATGATATATGGTTACCAGATATAGTCGTCCACATATCCATGATAGGTTTCAGTACAGTAACCCCCTTTAAATCCCTTTTATAAACCCGGCATATCACCATAGACATCTGCAGTTATAGCCCTTAACACTTATCACTGTCTTATATAATGAAATATAACCCGAGTTGCAGGAATTGTGATCCTGTTTATGATTGTTGAGGGCCATAACTGTGGGTGGTTTCTTGGGACAAGCGACATATCTGCTTCCAACCCCTGGCTCTTCATGTCATCGAAGACGGTAAACGCTGAAGACCATTGCCTGTGAGGCTCACGGCTGTGCGAACTGATCACCAGGGGTCAGGAACTGTCGTATGCGGTATGCGTAAAAATCCGCCACACATGTTGGAACCGATCGTTTGACCACTCCGATTTTGAGGTCTAATGGTTTTGACTACTTTGCATGTTAGCCTATTCATCCAGCAACCTTTGGTGCTCTTCAGTTGGAAAATGATGAAAAATGTCTTGACACGTGGTCCTGACTGAAAGGACAAACACTAATGCAATAATATCTTATGGGTGTGTCTGAAATGTGGTACCCCCAATTCCAAAACCTATCTGCTTCAGTAAAACTGACAATTTTGGTGTGTACAACCCATTTCTGGACACCTACTCCCCAAAGCAACATGATTTCCATGTGGGGCAGCTTGGGACATGTCTGCGACTATGGGATCAAGTTTGGCTCCAACCAAAGATGCGAATCTAATGATACTCAAGGTTGCTCCCAAAACGCCAGATACAAGGGGGGAAGCTGGCTAGATAAGGAGGTAAAATGACTCAGTTTCCCCCTAATTTACCTATAATGGAGTGGAGCAATCCTGATAGTTGGTGTCAAATTCCTTTTTTTCCTGCATAGCAAACCTTAACCAAACCTGATTTTAAACTGTTGAGAGTTCCTGGGAGGGAAAACAACAACCATGGTTTGCACCTCAAAATGTTCCAAAAACGTAAATGTCAGGCAGGTTTTGGTTCGTGGAATGATTAAATCAACGCGTTCAGAAAAGACAAATCACTCAAATCATGTGCCTACCCATGCACCTATTTTGGTTGACCGGGTTTCAAGCAATCCCAAAGGTCGTTCCCAAACGTCAAGAGGCATGGCTAGGTCCCAGGTGAGATGGAAACAACAAGCAGATGTGGGTATGTCTGAGAATGAGGTATACCCCAACCGATATGGCAGTTTAATTTGGGAACACAATGATCAAATGATCGGAATGAGGCCCCAACCGATATGTTTGGGAACACAATGATCAATGTTTTTGTGATTTTTTGGTAATCTATTCTTAGACAAACCACATCCCTGCTTGGCGCTGCGTTGCGATCCCTTCTCACAGGCACTGATTGCGGTGCTGCAACTGATGATATTTGGTTGCACCATGTCAGCCTTGGGTGGCCGAAGATAACGTACAAGGTGAGACCCCTAGATAGCTAAGTTGACGCACGTTTGACTTGGTGAACTATGGTTTATTGGGGATATAACTATATAATAATAGATAATGGGTGTATAAACCAACTGAGAACTTGGGGCCCTCACCTCAGAGATGGTGCTACATCACTTCAGATTACCATTGTGGCTTCGTTTGCCGGGGTAGCTTTGGGTGGGTGCTGTTAGATTTCCATGGACGTACTCGTATTTTCGAGTGGCTGACCCAACCCTTCCCAATCTGATCCAGAAGGGTTATCATCTGGGATTACAAAAAAAATCAAACCAGGTCGCGAATAGAACAGCTCTACAAAACATCAACCAACCTAGTTGTGAATTGGATTCAATTTTGTAGTTGCCAATATCAATCTGCTAGCAGTTCATACCCTGCTTTACAACCATCAACCAACAAATACAGCAATCATCATCTTTGGTTCAAAGACCTTAATTCTTCATTCTTAGTGAATCTATCTATTCAAGTATGTACTTGTGGTGCTTTATTCCCACTGTTGTTCCATACTGCTGGTTCCATTCTTAAAACATCTCAAAACTAAAAAAACACCAACCAACAGGGATGGCATAGAACGACAATGTTGCTCTGTCAGCTGTCGGTCTATCAACAACCCACAGCAAGTCATCTTTCCAGGTCCTCAGGTGGTGGTCCCGTTGTAAGTTGGTTTATAAACCTATCCAGCTGTAGGTATATCCAGCAGAAGTCCACTCCTTAGCCTACTTGCTAAGCAACTTGGGGCCTCCTTCCTGCACTGGTATAACTCGTAGAATCGGACCTCACTAAATTATATCTGGCAAACGAACCCCTATCTATCCATATCTATCCTATCTGTTCTTGCGGCAATTATATACCCAGTTGAGATATGTAGACCCATCGTCGTCGTCGTCGTCCTCCTCCTCATCATCATCATAGTAATTTCACTACTTATAAACCCATGAAATTCAATTCTATACATATACATATATATATACATATACATACATATGTATATATATATATATATGTATATATATATATATTATGTATATGTATATATATATATATACAAGTATGTGTGTATGACCCATTGACTCCCATTAAATCCATGATATGTATCCATTACATTACCACTCTACATCCACATGACCCGTCCTCCACATCCCCGCAGCGCAGTTGGCGCCTGCAAGGTTCGGAGCGTCACATGACACGCCGCTGGCCAGCTCCGGACGGAGGAACCCAGGGCGGAATAGGAGACCTGCGAAGCCTGGGAGCTTGGAGGACCACACGAATCAGAAGTGGTTCGTGACAGGGAAAAATATGGAGAAATATGGGGATGGGTCAAAACCTATGAATTTATCCATTTTAATGGGATGAACATCCATTTACCAGCTATTTTGATGTTCACTAGGTACCAGGGTTTTGACTCATAGCCATATGGAAAAATGGATAAAAATGGTGATTTAAGCAACAAGACAATGGAACGTTTATATGATTGAATGGGATTTATCTGCATTTTACTACTTGGGGATGCAGTTGCAGTTACTTTTATGGGTGTAACACGGTGTAATCACCGTGAATTTGGCCCATAAGTTGGAATATGGGGCTCCTATAACTATGGTGAACTATATCCACAAACAGTTCACTTAGTTCACTGCACTTCCAAGTAATCCACCATATAAAGTGCGCGATGTTTGCAGGGATCAGGAACCTATCACCAGGCTTGTCAACTGGAGGATTCCTGGGATATTCCTCCAAGCACTGAGATGTGCATCCCAGTTGGCAGCTGACGCAGTGAGATACTTCAAAGACTCTACCCATCGGCATCAATGTCCCATGGTGCCTTAATCAAGTTCGGTGCAGCACGAAGGTTATGGTATACTGAACACTATAAACCTTGCAATTGGGATGGCTGATCACACACATTTCTGGTAAACTTCGGGCTGGTTGATCCTTTTGGAGTTTGTCACATTATATACTATATGCTTCTGAGTTCCCGCGAGATTCCGCCATGTTTTGCAGTTTTGGTTGATTGTGTCAAAATATGTCGAAATGATATCACCATATATCAGCTATTAATGTGGGCCGCGAACCCTACCAGTTCCCCTGGCGCCTGCAAGCCGTTGCTCTGCATCTTCTGGAAGAGATCCAGGTGCTGAAGCCAGCCGTCTTCACCCTCCGAGGAGGCCCCAGGTGGAAAATTGTGCGTCGTAAAATTGAGCGAAATACAAAGCTAATCATCCTGGAGTAATTAGAATAGAGATTTTGTCAAAAGAAAATCCCTGACCAGGATGGGAATATCTTTGAACATTCCGTATTCCATCTACTCCAGGATGACAATGTATATATATATATATATTTATGTAAATGTAAAAGCACCAATTCTCCCAAACTGTGACAATGATTTACCTATATACAATACATTGACGCAATCCGGGCGAATATGGAGATGTTCTTTCAGGAAAGATCAACAAAAGGTAACAAAAATATAAGAATCAGATAGAATAAGGAAATTATACAACAGAAATGGAGAGTTCAACAGTGTGACCAACTATAGTATTTGGTGAATTGGTGATTGGAGAATTAGGATGGCATTGACAACGAGGGCCTTCAACCAAACAGTGGACGAATTCGGCAAGTGGCTGGTGTTCTGGGTAGCCTAGGGTTGAAGGTCAGCATTTTCATCAAAACGCAACCCCCGAAAAAATAGAACACTTGGAAGTTATATAAGTTATGAGAAAAACATCATTGAAGTACATGGAAGTACCATCCCGGAAAAACTGTTCGAATCTGTTCGATCTTGTGGGACTTACTACAATGCGCACCACTGCTCGTCCATGATACTCACGACGTTGTGGCCATCCATACCGTTAGATGACTTGATCCATACCCAACACACAAACTGCAATATTACGCACTTATATATATATATAATTCGTGAAAAAAATACGTTGCAATCCCTTCCCCCAATCATATCAAACACTCCCACGCAAGAAACCATTATTGAGTAGGCTTGGGGTTTACACAAATTTGGACATACAGTATGTGGGACCATGTAGGAGGTGTTTCATACCCAACATTAGGGACATTACCATTAAACTTTAAACCAACAATCCGTCAGTTTTCCCCAAAAAATGCCATCCCAGCTGGGAGTCCTTGGCATTCAAGGCAATGTTGTAAGGCACCACATCTACTTCCAGCCACCTCAGGGCGAGCAAACTAGTAGATGGGATTCATTCCCAGTTCATGGATGATGAGAATTACATAGAATCACCCTCCGGTGTCATCAAACGTGGCAAGCTGGAAAATCAACTATTTAGTTCGATGATTTTCTTCTTAAAACCTCCATTTATAGGGGATTTCCAATTGCCATGTTTGATTACCGAAGGGTGTAGATGGTAATACGATCCCATAGTTGAGTCTCAACTTTGGATGTGGATTGATGGGAATTCCGAGCAAGCTACAACAAATTGCAAAAAACGTGGGCGACCACGGCAATCATTTTGGGTGAATGCATGTGAATGCTTACCACATCTAGACATGTCATCTGAAGTTGGAACGTCGTATTTAAGCACCTTTCAAGCAGTAACAAACTTACATCAATTCAAACAATCACAAAATGGGTTTGTCTGAAAATGGTGTACCATAGTGTATACCCAAAATTTGATGCTTAATCATGCTTAATCATTTTCCCTATAACCCTATAATTTCTTTTTTTTTCAGGGTATATACCCAATGTCCAGGCACACCCAGAGATCCGTGCCTCTGTTCCATCTGCATCAGCAAACCATGCACCTGGCATGGCTTTCATGATGTAAAAGTCGTCCAGTGGGGCAGCGGGACCATACAGTTGTGAGCCATGAACGTTCTAGCCTTATCCCATCCCATGAAATACTGGTGGATAGGCATCCCGATTATGAGTTGTGATATATGATATACGACATATATCTCCAATAAACCAGGTAGTACCATCCACTTTAGTATCCAATCAAAAGGCATACCGTAATACCATCCGGTAATCAAACATGGCAATACGAGTAGGAAAATCCTCTATAAATGGAGGTTTATAGCTGGAAAATCAACTATAAACGGGTGATTTTCCATTGCCACGTTTGATGACAGCGGAGGGTATGTTGAATGGCTCAAATGGACTTGTCACTTTTTGCTGTTTTAAATCTCCAACGGCTTGATCCGCAAAAACCGGAGCAGCTCGGCCAGTGGGTCTTGGGAGGTTTCAAGAGTCACAGGGTGGTGGCCTCAAACGTAGAATCTTTGCTGGTTTATGACATTTGTCAACATTTCTAACTTACCCTGTGGTTATTTAACATTGGAAGCCATGGCTCATTTATAGATGATAAACATGGTGATTGGTGGTTTTCCATGGCTATGTTAAATGACCAGATGGTATAACCCTATCTGGCTAAACTGCGGATATATCTACCATAAATCCAATCGTTAACTGACTTGATGTATAAACAAACTTAGCTAAATCATGGGGCACCACCCTGCAGAGTCCCAGATTTGATTCATCTTCACATGGTCTCAAGCCTGTAAATTGCTTGGATGGTGACAGAACTCATGATGAAACATCCTCAATTCGTAATGTCGCTTGAATATGTCCGAGGAGTGATCATTACAGATTGCGTCAATCCAACATGTAATCAAACATCATCATTTAGCCGTATTTATATATTTACGGCTGACATTGGCGATTGCCCACTGACATGTTGGATGGCAAATCACCCCTATGATGGTGGCCTTTCTGATGCCTTTTCACAAAAAATGACAGAAACCTTCTGTGCAAATGGAAAATGTCACAAACTATCATGGTTTCGGAAACTCTTAGTAGCTCCTTGGCTCTCCATTTGGCAGGGAATATATGGGACTATGGGACTATGCACACATACTGCCCATAGCCATAGCTCCTTGCCTCCCTCCTAATCGCCGGATAGCAAACAATCTTGCCCAGATCTTTTGTGAAACTTGGTTCAGCGGCCCGATGTTGTTCGCACAACTCCACATTCTTTTTGGTGAACCATTCATTACTTGAATCACACGTACAGTTGGGTCATTACCACATTGAACTGGAAGAAATACCGGCGCTATTCAACTGGTATCTTTTTCTAGCATTGACCTGGTATTTCAATGTATTTTATTCCCGGCACTTCAACTGTAACTCGAGTGACTGGTATTCCACCGTCTCTAACTATATCGTGGAACTTTTAACTGCTGTCTGACTCATAAATTTACATAAATTTGGCAGGCGCAAATTCCGCACTTTCAGACATCCAAATCATATTGTTGGCAAGTAGCATAATATAAATGGATGCTTTGTTGGGAGAATCAACTATAAATAGTGGATTTTCGATTGCCATGTTTGATTATCAGAGTCAGAGTGTACTACTAAAAATGGACCAAAATCTCTAGTCCACAAAGGGACCACGATTTAGGACCAAGTCTTGACCAGAGTTTTCCTATGGTAATCCCACGTAGCCATGTTTTCATGGCACGTCGTAGAATTTCCGATTGACAATGATGGTTTTGCATAGCTATGTTATAATTGGATACTAATCAAACAATAACCATAATGCTGGAGGTTACATCCCAACATTTGTTTTTTTTGTTGGCATGGTTGTCTCCATCAGTACCCCCAACTGCCGCCGTTTCCCCTGCGCCTGAACCCAGGTGCTTGCCGCCCGCGAACCACGCAGTAGGGAAGTCAGCTGGAACAGGTCTCCTCTTGCAACGTGACGTGTGACGTGGGCTGCAAGTTGAGGCCCCCCAGTCTGCCTGTGCTTGTTGGTTTACAAACCCATGTAGACTACTTCGCTATATCTACCATAAAGCATAAAACACACCTACTTACGTGTGTCAACTTAAAGTGATTCCGTATACAAGGGGGGGCAAACCTTGTATGTCTTGGGTATGTGGGGGTGATTAGGAGGAGCGAAAACCTAGGATTTTGCCAATAAGAATGGGAGGATAAATGAGAATGTTGGATTTAGGGTGGATAGGTGAATATCATCAACAGTTGAATGGGGCAACTTACAGCTTACAAGCGAAGGCCGCATTTGTAGGGTGTAGAAATCATTCGTGCTCAATGGGTCCATTCGTGCCCGATGTTGAACCCACACTCACGCATGTCTTGGTTCTTCGAGAGTTGAATTTCAGCCGCTAAAAACAGATGAAGATGTGTAGATTTTGACCAACAGGATGCGTTTGTCCCTTGGGCAACATCAATATGCGAAGACTCAGTGGTCAGGACTCCATGTAAAGATTGTCCACAAGGACCACTCTGAAATCAAGCCTTGATTCATACAGACTTACACACAAACTTCAGCAACAAGAATCACACTTCTCAAATCCCAACAGTTCAACCTATTTCTGATTCACAATCCACTTGATTCCAGTGAGGGTCTGCCCCATGAGCCGTGGCTTTCGTTGCCCATTCAATGTGAATCACCAAGGCTTGACTAGGCAACAGCCCTTGTTATGTATACATATATAATAAATATCCCAGCTTAGATCCTCATTGTTGCTTTTAAAGCCACCAGTTTTGCAAAGTTTGGCCAAGATTTCACAAGTCAAGCAATGTCAAGCCTATGGCATTAGTTTTCCATGCTTTTTCCAAGCTTTTACCTTTGGTTTTCCATGGTTTCACTGGTAAAACCCCAAGTTGTTCCACCACCCCCTCCTTCAGTGCGCCAACGGATCGAGCTCTCCACGAGCTGCTGCCACAACATGCATGGCGCACCGCCGAAGCAGAGCACGCCAGAGGCAGAGTGGCAAAATGACCAGCTGCATTGATGAAAATATGGCATTTCATTTCTGATAGCAAAAATGAAGATATGTTGGGATTTATCATAGGATTTACTGTACAGTGGGACTTCATGGGTAATGAGATTTAGCTACTTGTAGTTACAATAGTTCTAATATGTTCTAATACTTGCTGGTTGATCCCGGTTGGTGGGCTACAACCCAGAGTAGGACAAGTAGGGTCCAGTCATAGCTGGGGTTAACCAAGGGATGACCTTTGCGAAGCTTCACGGTCATGGCAAAGTGGTACACAAAATGCCATTCCATGTGGAAATATTTGTATTTGACAGCTTTGTACCACCCATTTCTGGTCAACTTGTAGGACTTTTATACGAGTGGGATTCCCACATTCGTTCTGGTGATTGATGCGGGGTGGTTCGCAAACGACGAGCTTTGTGCGTCAATCATTGATAAGTTGGGTCTGTGGCCCACATATTCTGTCAAAATTTTGCTCGAGTGCTGGGCTTCAGTTCTGAATGGCTGAGGAAAGTGTTACACCAAAGCTCCAAGAAAAGTGGTGTGTGGCTTCTGCCATACCTAAATCAATTGGCAGGTGATTGCAACCAGTCCAAAAGACTTGCAAAATCTTGAACATGGATTTGACCTAATCATTCCGAATACTGGCGAATGAATCAACAATAGTTATTTGATGTTATTTGACAGAAAAAGCTCCCTAAGTTTCCATTGTTTTTTGTCAACCTACGCGTCATGTCGAGGGAAGGGCTACCCTAAAACTCACCACATAATATCAAGTGGGAGATCAGGCCTAGTCAGTCAAAACCCTGGTGCTCCAGTGAACATCAAAATGTATTGTCAATGGATGTTGATCCCCCACGATGAATTGTAACGGTATTAGGGGATGGCAATTGGATGGCAATTGGATGGCAATTGGATGGTAAATGGATGGTAAATGGATGGTAAACGGATGGTAAAATGGATGTGGTATGATGGATGATATAATGCTGAATGGTGCAATGAGAATGACTCGTATTCAAGGCTAACTTAAAACCCATCCTCGGTTCTCAAGGTGTGCAAGTTCTTGCAGGTTCAGAGACATTTTTCACCATAGCCATGTTTTCGCAATGCCCAGTTCACCCGTTTCATCCCCAAACCGACCCATTGTTCAAAAGGAGTTCTCGTATTGGATTAGTCCACAATTCCCAATAAACAGATTAATTTAAGCAAACAACTATTATAACCTGGTTATAAACATTCAACCAACGATCATCTGTGGCTTCTATCCCCATTTTGTCACTTAATGTTGATGAGGACCCCCATTGCTAATTGCTTACAGGAACTATAGCAACTATCAACCATGACTAATTAGCTAGCCCCTTTTTCGGTGATTAAATCACTCTGTTCAATATATGTTATTTCCATGAAGCACCATCAATGAACTCACGGCCAATCTTAGATTACCTGCAAAATAAGACAACTCACAGTAACTCACGTGTGTTTTTGCTTGGCTCGTTGCTAGATGTTGCTAGTATATTCCTCCATGCATAACAAACACATGAATAAGACCAACTCGATGTTAACGTATGTTAACCACGTTTAAAACCTCATGTGTACAGGAAGTAGAATAATTCCTCCATGTTACATGGGGTTGTCCAGAGATCAGGGTATACCAGTGGTATACCTCAAAATAAACATAGGAAAATCAAGTTTCAAAATAATTGATTTAGGGGTACCATGAATTGAGGACCCCCTAAATCTGATAATCCATGATAAATATCTACCGCAAGAGATATCAGTGGGGATCTAGGGGTATCCAATGTTCAAACCCGAAAAAAAAAAAGTATCTCATGGTATCTCTCCACAATGCCTCTGAGGCTGCAGACGCGGCCGTTTCCTGGGGATTTGTTTTCAGTGGGAAAAAGATATGGTACAATCATGGAATATGGGAAGATTTTTGGAAAACAATGAAGAAAATAACTTGGTCTAAACATTGGAAACAGATTTGAAACACAACGGCTCAATACAAACAATAGACCCAAAAATGAGAGATCCTCTGGGTCCACTGCTACTCCATTTGAGTGCCATAGGCACTTTTAGAAGTTTGAAGATTTGGATCCCGCTTATATCACCAAGGGATTTCCATCCCCTATCGTGGGTCCATATCCCATAGTCCTAGAATGTCCTGGTACTTTGTTCACACCCTGCTAAAGGTTTGACTTTGATTTGGACTTGTGGTAGACCCATTGAAGATCAAAAGAGCTGAAAGCTCTAAGCTGATAGCTACAAACAATTCAAACATGCTTAGTTCATCATATCACAGGTTTGAAAACAGAATAGTCCCAAATCTTATGTTTGAGACAAGTTTCCAAATTTAAATTAAACATGACCATGCAATACAATTTTGCTGTACACCCGATTTCTGGACAAACCCATAGCTACAGTAATGAATTACCATCATTATACCATCATCCGTCACATTAAATATGTCCATTCGGGAGGCCCAACCCCTATTTGTTGACGACCCCACATATCATAAATCACAAGGTTGCTTTTATATATACACTATGAAATACGGTACTTATCCCATCTTATCATTTTATATGAAAACATTACATCTATATTTTTTCACTTTCGACATAGAAAATTATCTACAAATGGTGGATTATCCATATCTTTTGGTAAGTTTACAAGTGTGGCTACCCACTGGTTTTCTTCTTATTTTATACGTCCCCATAGTGTGATTGGGAAATTCTATTCGCAGCTCTCTGGCTCCATCACCTGCAAAAGAGACAACCGTCCTCTGCCGGGGTCGCGGTCGCTTCCTGGGAGGTGATACGATGCCACGAAATCGAAAGTGGTTCATACCCTATGGTGTCATCAAACATGGGAATGGACAATCTACCATTTAGTTCGATGATTTTCCCAGCTAGAAACCCTCCATTTCCTATGGGGATTTCCAATGGCCACGTTTGATGACACCGGAGGATCATCCCAGTTAGCAAGTCCCTTTTCAGTGGGGTTCTCACTGTATACAACTGTATTTTGACAGTTCCTAACCACTTACTAAGTGGGATTATCCAGCAAGTACGCAGCAAAAGAGAAACTTGTTGGTACAGTATATACCTGGACCCTTCAAGTATCCATAGAATTGGTGTTTGACACCAAATGTTTTAGAACGTTTACCATTTTTGTGTCTATTTGGAGGGTCCAGGTATCCCCATCAAAAAGGCAAAAGATGAGTTGGCAATGGGAAATCCCAAACTATATGGACGGTTTCATAGGAAAATCCTCGAACTAGATGGAAAATGATGGAAACACGTCCAAGCAAACACAATTTAAGATGACACCATGGTACATCCAATTCATATTCCATCAGCATGCCATTGTTCTCCTATGAATATCCCATTCTATCCATGGATCATCCAAGGTTTCTCCAGTTTCCATCCCCCAGCGCCCTATCTCCTCTGCCATTGATGCGCTGGCGATGCAGGGCACCGAGTTTTTTTTGGGTGCACTGCGAGATGAACCTGTCACCATGTGTCATGTGTATGACAGTCTAGATATAAATATAAAATAATATAAACTTGCACTTGTTAATGAAAATACCTGATAATATATTGATACTGGTTGTTTCTGTGAGTTTCAGAGATTTCTTTTCCTGAGTTGTTGGTCTTTGCATCTCCTGAAAAGTCAGCTTGCTCGTCAGTACGGCACCCTCCGAGGTAATAAATGGTGGATGTTCCAGCCATTCGCCATATCCCTAGAGCTGTTCTGGAGCCACAGCCCAAATGACACGAAGTTCCAAGGCCACACTTTGATCCCTGCATGTGTTTTAATGTGGTAAAGCCTTAAAGCCATAAAGCATCCTGGTAACCAGCTATGACTGGTGGTCATGTTTTTTCCTATTCCATTTCGGGGGGTATACCCAATTCATCCCAATTTCAACAACCTAACTGACCTAACTTGGGATGGTTTATGGCATTGAGTTCACGACATGAATTTGTGAGTACACATCCCCATTTATCGCAAAGCATATATATATATATTACTCATCCGGTCAACCCAGTGATGGGCCCTGAAGTAGCCATGGGCCCTTCAGCATGGAAAGCCGCCACCACCAACCCTGCAGAAGAACATAATTGAATAAGATATTCCAACACAATATAGATTTGGAAAAAAAAGGTAACAATTCAGCAACCTGAAAATGTTGGCCATATGGTGGATGATTGCCCTGCCTCACCATCATGTCTCACGTCGCAGTGAGGTACGTACAACTCGTCCAAATTTCATTCCATCATCCCACTGTATCCCCATGATATTTCCATGATATTCCGGAATTGCATCCCCAGTATATCCCATATGTTGTTGGTTTTATCCCACATATCCCCATAGACATCCGCGGACATCTGGGTGATTCCGTCGGTTTCATGGGGATTGTGGGAAAATGTGGTTAAATTGGCTAAAAACTACAAGCTGGTGCTCTATACTTAGCTTAGTTGGCTTGTAACTCCAATAACTTGGGCTTTGTGGCAGATATTATCTATGTGGGTTTGTCTGAAAATAGCATACCTCTAAATCCACTGGTCAATCATTCTTTTCCCTAGTAAATGGCTATAATTGGGGATGTTTTTTCTTCATTTTCAGTCAAACCCATATACCCTCTTGGTAAACTAACATAACTATGGAAAATCACGCATTTTTTATGGGAAAATCAACGAAATAAATGGCAATTTTCAATAGCTATGTTAGTTTACCAGAGGGTAAAACGACCAATGTTAAAGGGGGGTTGTAAACCAACTTACAACTGCTGGGGCCATCACCTCGTGTGGACCATACCCTGCAGTTCACCCTTCGCCCGCGCCATCTTTCTCCCCTCACCTGTCCCCCTGGCGACTTGATCGACCAGGGCAGATGCGCGATGGGACAGGAGGCTCAGCATGTTAGTAGCTTTTGTAGCCACCCCAAAAAAGATATAGAACATAATTAATGTTACCACTATTTGAGGATGAGATTCTGAAGTTCTATTTGGCGTTGCTATATGATGTTCTGTGATGATCCATTATGTAAAGGAGTATGGGAAAGTCGCAAGAATTGGGAGGAGTCGAATGCAACGAGATGATACGTCTAAAGTGGGGGATAATGCCAACAAAGAAGATCCAAGGATCTTTGGGATTGCAAATGCCTAAATGCCTAAAATATCTGAGGCACATTCAAATCCCAAAAATGGTGCAATTTGTAGATCAATGAAACATCAATGAAACATCAATGAACCCAAGCCCAATGTCAAATTGGCTAATGACCAGTCTGTCTTGTGAACCATTGAAGCCTTCAGAACTGGTCACCTATTGAATCTCCGTAGGAAACCCCAGGTCACTTACCTATCCTACCATCCTACACCTCTCTGGGCTCAAGGTGGAAGAGGCCATGTCAGCGATTGAAACATTGGACTTGGGATGGCTTGGGACTGGAAAGCCATGTAGAAGACGAAGTACGTTCCGAGTATACAGTAATTACTACAGATAGATAGGGCCCAACATTGATCCTATTGCCATCCCACATCAAAAATCCTAACCTCGGATTGTTGGTTTGACCTTACCCACCATTCTTCAACAGTTGACCACTTCTTGAGCCCGACAGGACCGCTAGAGTTTCACTAATGGAACGCCATCAGGAGACTGACTCTTGAGGTACAGCACGTACTGCGGCCGCTGTTTTTTGTTTGGAACCCTTGGCTGGTGGTGGAACTATGATATAGATGGAGATAGATGGAGATAGATGGAGATAGATGGAGATAGATGGAACCCACAGGGGGAGATTCATGAAGAATACCTGGATAAACAATGATAAAGATCTGTCCTGCTTATTTCTGTTGCGCCACCATTAAGCAAAAATAAGTCGATTGGGGTAAGAAGCCACTTGTTTGCTGTGTAATCATAAATTGGGACGTCGGCGCACGTGACTTTGGGATACTTTGAATACTTTGGGTGAATCGAAAAAGACGCGGGAAAGTCCCATGACCCTTGACACCTAAACAGCCTTAAGGTGGAGCTGGAAAACCTCTGGTACAGTAGTGGTTTGTTTCTCCTCACCCCTACCTGCAATCACTTTGAATATTGACCTTTCCGGACGCATGCATTGCCTAAAATCAGACTTTGCCCACCAGAGTTGTCAATTGATTTCAGACGGTCATAGGAGTTATAGGTCATAGATTGGTTTCGAGGAACTTGCAATCTCACATTGGAGCGCCGCGCAGCACCGTATTGGTGAAGCTCCCCAAACTGGATGGTTTGATAGTATCACTGGATTGGTTTAAGGGAAATTTTACAGGAAACCTCTATAGTTCATGGAGAAAACCCATGGTTTCCTCTAGATTTTCCCTTCAACCAATCCAATGATAGTACGCGTGAAGTCCCAACATAGCTTCGAGTGGAGTCCTTACTGTTCATCCAACTAGCTCGACCTGACACTAGAAAAGTACCCAAAACGGTCGTCCGCAGAAGGTGTAGCCCTTAACAGATATGACTGGCTGGTTACAGGATTTATAATTTCATGAAGAATTTATAACAGTTAAGGGTCATATCAGCCATATTTATAACAGTTAAGGGCCATATCAGCCATATCTGCATGATATGTCTGTGGATGTGGCATGGATGCACTGCACTCTGAAGGCTCAGAGACACCCTCCGCTGGCTCTGCACGACACAGCGCCCGTCTCTTCGGACGCCATCCATTTTCGGAGCGCATGTGCGGTTCTTCCAATGCGGAAACCCCAAAATCATCCAAAAGCGGTCATCGCATGGCAGAACTTCAGAAACACATCCAGTTGTTCCCGAAGCTTTAAGCCAACTGCTCCAACTTCACGTCTCAGCTTCGCTTTTTAATATCATGGGCGAATGTTTGAGATTTATGGACAGCAATGCCAAACCCAGCATGTCATCTTACAAAAGCAATCATTATGCGAGAAGACACCAACATGCAAGACATGCCATGGCCCCCCCTGCTACTGGTTTAATGTGGTAAACACAACGATAAATATCCAATTGGGGATGCCTCTTGATCACCTATCGCTGTCAAAATTGGGGATTGTTTCTTCTTGGGCTTACCGAACTGGTATTTCGTGTTCTTGTTCGTGTTTGTGAACAATAAGATTGTCCCGAGAAGACAACATTCGATACCGCCAGATCGTGTATGCTTCAGCTAGCTCTGTGCGTCACTTGCATGTTCTCAGTCAACACCCAAGCATTGCAACCCATCCTCCGCAAACCCTCATACCAGCACGGCATCACAGTAGGATCACTTCTCGTCTCAGCTTCGCCTTTTAATATCATGGGTGAATGACTGGGATTTACAGGCAGCAATGCCAAACCCGGCGCTTCATCTTACAAAAGCCATCATCATGCGAGAAGAAGATTCTCTATGTGTAGGTATGTCAAAAGCATGCTGGACGGCACTTCAAAAACAGCAACCGGCGTCACCTTTACCTGATTTGCTGGCTTCGTCTTTGAAAAAAAACTGATTTCGAATGATTGTGCCTGTCCTGTCAATACCCATTCCTACTTCCAGAGTAACTGCTCTGCAATCTGGTCAAGCATTCCAGCGGGGCAGCATGTTCAACTTCTCGTCTCAGCTTCGCCTTTTAATATCATGTCGGTGAATGACTGGGATTTACAGGCAGCAATGCCAAACCCGGCGCTTCATCTTACAAAAGCCATCATCATGCGAGAAGAATCATGAGAAGCAGTGCAAGAGTCATGCTGGACCGCACTTCAAAACCAGCAACTGGGGTCACTGGAACCTTTTACTGACTTTGTTTTTGAAATCTGTTGATTCTGGATCATGCGCTCATTCCAAATTCACATGTTTTGCGCTCTAGTCAAGAGTTGCAGCATTTCCGCATTTCTCAAGCAATCTTCAACTTCTCGTCTCAGCTTCGCCTTTTAATATCATGTCAAGGTGAATGACCGGGATTTACAGGCAGCAATGCCAAACCCAGCTCGTCATCTTACAAAAGCTATCATCATGCGAGAAGAGATCAAGACACAGTCCGAAGCAGGCCAGAAAAAGCGGAAAAAGGCAAGACCTTTGTGTAACAGGTGCTTCAAAAAGTTGTCAGATGGAAAAACCCATCTGATAGAGACTGGATTCACGAATGCCAAGGGTCTCAGAGATTTGTTTGTTGGGATTCAATGCAGAACATCTTGCGGGCTGAACAAACAAACGAAGGTAAAAATATAACTTAACTATTAATCAATTCATCGGATATAGAATAAAATAGCGCCGCCATCATTTTTCGGTGGAAGAAAAATCCCACAATTAGGGGCTCCCAAACAATAGTAAAGTTGGTGCGAACGACTCCAAATTCATCAGGGGGTTATTAGCAATTATGGTTGTTGGGGTTTATAGACCAAAAATGACCAAAACACATAACTGATGGTTGTTCCTTTACGGTCACTTTTAACATTTAGTTATAAAATGTTACAAATCACTCCCATGATATCCCTATAATTTCCCATTGTTTCTTCCCCATCCCCATCCATACAACATCAAAAAAAGGGAGGCACCTTCGCTCCAACTGTGGGTCCGGCCCTCCGGTCCTCTTCATCCTCCTCGCGCTTGGCTTTTAACCATTCAGCATCCTGCATATCCCGGGAGTCAACCAGGGGGTGTCCCCAAAAATGTTGGTGTCTTTTCAAAGGGAAACATGGTGGATTTAACCCAAACATAGTCATTGAATAAGGCAAATATTGGAAAATTGTGATCAACCCTGATATTTTTTGGGGTATCCTATTTTCATACAAACCCAAATCAACTGCCTAAACTGCGATTTTGTCGCAGTCACTCCATCGATAGCATACTTTGGGGTCAAGGACCGACTGCTGGCTCGTGTTGGGCTAGCAATTTTTCCTGAAGTAAAGATTCTGACTTGGTTCTTGTCATTGTAGTCAACATGATGGGTATACCACGAAGCAAAGCCATGTATTCAGCAGGTTTCTGCTAGGCTTTCCAACTAAAAGTTCACCGTAAGATATGGGTTTGGATGATGATGCTCCTTTTGCGTCGCTATTTTGTCCAGGTTCCACCATGTTCCAACAAATGAGGGGTCCCAATCCGATAAACCATCCCAGTTTCATGAAATAGGGGAGACCCTTGGGATGATGCCTATCATGACCCCTCCTTGGATGTGCCCTCATAGGATCCGTGGTTTGTAACCTATATATATATATATATAACCCGTACAAGGTGGGGCCCACGTTGGATAGCCAAGTTGGTGCAAATAACTACAATAACTAGGGTTTATATGGTAGTAGCTATAGTTAGATGGGGTTATGTTCACCAACTTATAACGTTTGGGGGCCCCACATTGTACACCACTTGGTGGCTCATCCCACTTAGTAAGTAGGTTATAACCCTAGTTATAGGTGGATTAACCCTACTGTAGTTCATATATATAACCCATGTGTAGTTCATTGGGGTATCTCACGGGCTTTTTTTTACCCAAAAAAAAACGGACTCCCGGGTCCCCCACTGACCGTCATGGTTTGGTGGGACCACCTCGTCCCACTGGGCTTCCCCACGTAGGGGTTGATCTCCCCGTTCTCCAAACCTGAACAGGGTCGTCATCCCTTCCCAGAATGGCATGGATATCCAGGGTTTCGTAAACGTCATTAAGCTTCGGGGTCCGAAATATGGACATTTATAATGGGTGAATTACTGTTGCTTATGGTTTGTTGTGGTTATATCATGTTATATCTATATAGAGATATAGCAGAATTGCAACACTCTCCTATCTTCCTGAAGAGAATATGATTGTTGACCATCACTTGGACATCCACTAAATCATTCCGGGAGCCGAGCTACCAGCCCAGCTCAACATCCAGCATCACCACAGTTAATCTTTTTTTTTTGAACTTTGACATGGCCATGATTCCATTATTTTGTTTACATCATCTTAGATCCATTTAGATCCCCATTTTGGTTGGAGCTCATATCCACTCATATGGAGGTTTCCTAAAATAGGGGTACCCCCAAATCATCCATTTTAACAGGATTTTCCATTATAAACCATCCATTTTTGGGTACCCCCATTTTAGGAAACCCCCATATCAGGGAAGCGATGAAGTAGGAAACTGACCGCCTTTGGGTGTCGAGTCTTTTCAGGGCCGCGCCTACAGTAACACCACCGTGTCGACTTGCCAGACAGCCTCCTGGAGGACCATGGCAGGACCATGGCAGGACCATTCTCAGATCGGAAGAATGATGTCTATTCTTGGAACCCCCAAGTAAAAACGCGGCCAACTAACTTTCTGCATCTTTTCTGGGGGGTTACTATATAGTTTTGAATTCAGGAAGATACTATATATCCTAGATTGGTTTTGGACGTATGACCATTCCATTTGGTAAGTGGCAGAGAAAAACAATATAAGCCACCTGCAGCATAAATAAGGTGATCTTCAGATATATTCAGATCATTTCACTTCAGCCACAAACACAGGTGACAAAACGCTATCCGCTATGTGTTGGTCCGAAAACTGGGGGAAAATGATGATCAACTGCATCAACCACTTCTCAATGACTACTACACAGCGTTGACAACGACTTGCAGATGGTGGTTGAAGTCCGCATCTAACTCACCAACACGATAAATACAACTGACTATCACAAACATCTCTCCTAACACTGGTGATAATGGCGAACGTACGTGATACAAACAGCAAAAGAAGGGATAGAACTCAATAGGCTGTCAAGTCACTGCAAATAACAGAAATAACGTTGAACACAATCGAGATTGCCCAAAGTACCAAAGTGGATAAATTGCACATCTAGCCATAAAACTGCCTACAGAAGCAGTTTGCTCGGAAAGAATCGTCAGCAGTGACGCAGCTGGGCTGTGTATTGTGACCCTGACAAGACTGGTGCAAAAGTCAGAAATAAGTCATTTATCATCACCACGTAAGCTGGATATAAGTTACCCTCTGGTAATTAAACGTAGCTATTGAATGATGATTTCCCATAGTTATGTTAGTTTACCAGAGGGTAAATAACCCACAAAAACCCTGAGATTTCGGGGGTCCAAAACAAAAACATCCAACATCACCACCAGAGGTGACTCCTCCACAGAGGTTGCGTGGCGACTCGAGGATGACACCCAAATCCGAGGCCTCCTGGAATCGCAGCTAGTCGTGGTGGATCATCATAGGTTTTTGGTTGTTTTCCGTGTGAGTTTAGTCGTTCAAAATGGTTCAAAATGGTTCAAAGCTAAAGAAATGTAATACCATGATACTGGTTGGTAATGGGAGTTCATAATTTCTTGTTCACAAGCCGGTAGAATGATCATCAATCAACAGGGATTGAGTGGTCACTACCCATTTTGAGAATGTTTTGATCCCCTGAACTACTTACAATGATTGTGGGGTGAACTGGTGAACTAGAGGGTAGTTTTGATCCATAATTATAGCATATTGTAACCCTATCTTAGGTTACCTATGGGACAAGGGATGATAGTCACAAATGCAGCAGCTTGGAAGATCCATGAGACAAGGCGGCTTTAACCAACCACAACTGCATCATTGGGAACTTGACCTTTTCCAACCGGACTGTCAATGATTGGAGTTATAACCCACCTACTATCATGATGAATAGTAAGTGGACTGTAAGTGGACTAAAACTATTTACTGTTGGTAATGATCAGGTTATAGCCATTATATTTCAATGATCATTGATGGGGTTATCCCACAATGGTTGATAACCAAACAAAGCTCACGATGAACACATAGAAATGCAGGGAACTCAAAAACTATGTGCTTGGATGATGTTCATCCTACTCAATAAATTGATTATAGTATCATATATGTAATCATCCTGAAGTCAACAGAAGATAATTATTTCCATTTTAGTGGTGTTTTTTGTTGAACAATCCATGTTCTATGCACTCACTCCAGGATACCTATATATAATATCTAGCTGTAGATATTCCATTAAAAAAAATGTTATGGGATGTTATGGGTCAAAACCCTGGTACCCTCAGTACCCTAAAATAGCTGGTTAATGGATGGTAATTCCAAGAATATGAAATATAATAGGTTTAGAAAGTTTAGACCCATCCCCAAATTGGTTTTACCATGGTTCACCATGCTTATCAACCACATACCGATACCGCAAAGTCACCTCGATCTGCGGACTGTCTTCCACTTGCACCGCGTAGCATTTCGAGACGTCCTGGGATTTCATGGGATTTCATGGGATTATAGTCCCCTTAATGGGATATATAGCCTAGATGCCTAGATCCTAGGGTAAACTGCTGCAAAAATATGTCGAAACCCTCCATTTGTATAGTGGTTTCCCTAAGAAAATGATCTGCATATAATGAGTTCTACACATCTGTGAGTTTACAGAAGGACAATACTGGGTGGTTCACCAAGCATCGTAAGTGGATTCTGACCCCAGCTACTCAGGGGTAAGTCGGGTTATAGTCCACTTATAATTGGAGTTATAACCCACCTACTGACAGGGGGTAAACCACCAAATAGTGAGGTGTTGTTTTGGATTGTTCACTTGAACATCTAAGATAACAATGTATGTAGAATTGCCTTGACAACAGTCACGACAGTTAAGGTGGTCTATTTACTAAGCTACTGTAAAAATAAGGCTTTATGGTGGATATAGCTATATTATATAAACGTATAGTTGGACGGGGTCGTAAAGCAACCTTTTTTGGTGGCTGGGCCTTTTCAAGGCGTGATTCCAGAGAGCCGGGATCAGAAGATCCCAGCTAAACTTGATCTCAGGAGAGTTGAACATGTCGGTGTGTCAGAAAATGGATATCTTCATTTATGGCCAGTTTAATACCCAAAATGACGAGAATCCATTACATCCATTGGGATTGGAGCTACCATTAATTTTCAGAGAGGCCCATATGTGGCTCCAGAGGTGTCATGAACCAGTGATTCTGATACAACAGGCCAAGGCGATCGCTGCTTCTTTCAATCTCAATGAAGTTCAATGAAGTATTGTACATTTGGTTTCCCAACTGCTGGGGTCCATAGCCAAGGCCATTGTCAAATGCAATCACCAACTCTTTGTTTTTGCCTTTTAAAACAGTGATGAATTAATTTGGGCAACCCCTGAACGACAAGACAGTATTGAAACTCATTGTGAGAGAAGGCTTGTACTTCACCGGCGTATGGATTTGTTCTTTACTACTGGGAGGCTCTGGATATTCAATGGTTCTACAAACTGGTTGGCACACTCTATGATGTGTATCTGCATGACCCTTTTGTAGATTATACAATCTAACCCAACTCTTTTTGAAACCGATGTCCTCTATGTTTTGCAGGCTTGATGGATAGTTCACCTCTTTTGCGCATCACTTCTCATCAATTGATGTACCTGGTTGACCACATTAGAAAGTATACCCTCTGGTAATCCAACATAGCAATGGAACATCCACCTTTTCTAGATTATGTTCATTTCCCAGGTTGCAATATTTGATTGCCGTAGGGTATATGTTTTGTTCCTCCATCAAAATAGCCAAGAAATTCAGCCCATGAACCATCACGTCGCAGCAACCCTGAGAAGAATACCCCAACCACCTAGGAGATTCCCAGGACATTCCCAGAAGGTGAGGCCCCCCAGTCATAAGTTGGTTTATAAACTGATGAAGTATAGTTATACAATGTTAATACATATTCCCCATGAACCCATTAACTAATATCAACTATGTAGTTAACCAAATGACAAGTCAACCTAGCCATCTAAGGGACCTCACCATTCGCACCATTCCCACCATTCCCACCATTCTGTGCCTGGATGTCGAATGCAATTTGCTCCAGCAAACTTCTGGGGCTCATCTGCGCATGGGAATACCCGTAATGGTTTTCTGGCAACAACATCGCAATGTTCCGAAAACCCAATCTTAAACATGGCCAATCTTAGATAGTCTGCAATAAATATGAGTATGGTATGGTAAATAAAGATATGATATGTACAAAATATATCATCATGTATCATTGTCTCAATGTACCAGTGTATGGCAAACAGTGGTGGGCGAAACTCACCATGCAAGCTTGTCGCAGTAATAGGCAATCCATCCAGATATGTTTGCTGGTTGGACGTCCCGACATCCCAGTTGAGCGGTGTCATAGATGGTCAACTGTTGGTTTGATTGCCGGGGCATACCCTGTGGTTATTGAACATAGCCATGGAAACCATGGCCCAATTATAGATGATAAACATGGTGATTTACCATGATTCACCTATTTAAAATGGTGAAATTTTCCATGGCTATGTTAGTCATAACCAGAGGGTACGAGTAACTATTGATTCATGGGTTTGCAAAAAACGGACTTGCAACCGGAGAGTCTCACCTTGTAAGGATTACAATCATGCACAGGTCTAAAATAACCTTCCATTCCAACCACAGAGAGGTTGAGGCACTGCTCAGGTTTTCCGGCCAAAGGTAATTGGGGTTCAAACACTTGGGAAATTGCCTTAACTGCCAATTAGTTGCGCTAGATATCACTTTAAAGTTCAGGAATATTTGGGGTATTGTGTCAAAATTAGATACCCCATGATACCCCTAAAGTTGGATGGTTATTACTAAGAATGTAGAGAACCTGTGGAAGATATACTCATAATTAGGATGCTACAGACCATAGTAACGGTCAACCAGCAGGCTTTGGATATCCGGAGATGCACAATCTGAGTGTCTTGAAGCAAAGCAAACGCTTCCATGCAGATTTCTATATAGTAACCCCCACAAGGACTGTGTTTCTTGGACGGTATATGATGGTATAGATGATGTATTCCGCAGAATTTCCAGGCTTCCAATTTTTGGATCTTTTGGATTCTTTTGGAGGGTTTACTACATAGCACACAACCGTTTCAGCTTATTTTGGGCCCGTGCAAATGCCATTCCCGTAGCTTCTGATGAGTCTCTCGCCACTTGAAATTCTAAACGAAAACAATAATGTTAATCCTGCAGGATGGAGAACCCCCAATTCATCAATCATTGGGATATACAATGATATACATTGGTATACCCATTTTCAGTTTTCACTATTTTGCGGATTAGCCCCCAATAGTCAGGGTTAAGTCTCAGCTCCGGTGCCTTCCTAGCACTTTTTTTTTGTGCTGCGCCACGTGAATCCCAGGTTTGTTGCGACGGGGTCGATCAGAACCCGGGGTAGAAACGGATCGACGGATGGCACGACAAGGACATGATGGGCTACGTGCATTCTGTTGTTATTCCTGGGGTTGTGACCCTTGACAGTTATAAATGGGATTATGATTCCTGCAATTAAGATTATATATCACTTAAATGAGGTGATAAGCCAGCTAAAACTGGTTAGGGCTGTGGCTATAACTGTAAGGTTCCTCGATTCGAGGCTGCAAAAAGGGTGCCCCAAGACAATTCCCAAAACCCATGACCCACAATGGTAGTCGAAAGGGTCAAACATCTTCGACTTTGATTTGTTTTTCAGTCAATGGATGTGACCAGTTTGAAACTGAAACCGTTTATTTTAATACAGCCGTTTAAATTAGCGAAATTGGAAATGTTCCATGATATGAAATATTTTACATTTACTCGCTTTGTTGATTCCAGGGTTACTGAAAGGGCAAACCATGTAAACTTTTTTGGTACATAAGAGTGTGTACCCTCTGGTAATCAAACATCGCAATGGGAAATCCAGAATTCATGGAGGTTTTTCATGGGAAAACCAGCTAGAAACGGGAACTTGTCCATTGCCATGTTGGATTATCGGACATAATTCCTACTGGTCGCGCTTCTTTCCATTTGTTTAGGCTTCAGATTAAAAAAAATACTGTAGGTTTCAGATTTTAAAATAGCTAAGTCTTGTTCTATTTCTTCTAGCCTCTTGCACTGTGCGACAGGTTGCCCAAAACCTTCTGAAATCCCCTTTTTCTTGTTAGTTGATGGGAATTCTCATCGCGGATCAAATGAATATCCAATGAACAAGGAAACCCACAAGTTAGCAATAGCAAGATTCCACTGAGCAGTCAAAAATCCTCTGTCATTCCAATACTCCCCAATATATACAGTAAAGGGTAGTATGATCCCCGAACAAATCGTCAACCAACAGGGGTTTAGCAGCCACTGCCTCAACTGGTCAATTTTTCATGTGATTGCCGTCTCAGCCCATTGTGTCTGCCGTGACGGATCTAGTGGGACAGAGTTCAAGTTTTAGGATCAAGCTGATGGGTCCTGAAGTTAGAAATGGACTAGGTATCCCACATATGTTGCGACAAAATTACCCATCTTGGCGGGTTTATCATGATTTTTCCCTGGTCTTTGTGGTGAAATGTTACCAACCAGTGAGAACAGTTTGTGCGTTGACATCTGTTTCAAAATGTGAGATAGGCCCCCCATGAGGTTTGAGCCTGGGGATGATTCTTGGGCCTGATAGAGTTGAGATAATCCGGTCCCCCTGACTGCAGAGAAAATAAAACTGCTGGATTTATCATCAAGAATGGTGGATTCATATGGTTCGATCATCCTGAAAAGGGGATTAATATACATGTATATAACTATATATATATATATTAATCATATATATATATCTGTATATATATATATATTACTCATATATATATTATATATATGTGTATATCCAAGATACATTCTTAATTCTCAATTCAATTCAATACACCCCAAACCTGACGCCATGGTTTCGTATTGGATCTATTCATGGGCCCAGTCGTAGAAGGTTGTACCATGGTAACCACGAATCCCAGCTGGGATGCACCCCAGCTGAATGGTGTACGCCAATCAGTGGCTTACAACCAGTGGTTTGATATACGTATACCACAAAATATAGGATATAATAGGTTTATGAAACATTATGAAACCCTCTTAATGGATTGATGACCATCACCCAAGGATTGGGTAGACACATGTATCTTCATCACTTGTGATAGACTATAGGTACCGAAGAAAGTTTCAAACCTGATTGAAATATATGTGTATATATATATATATTGAAATGGATTCCCCCACTATAAATCATCATGTGATTATGGTGCGCAGTGGATACCTTGCCCCCATGATGCCCAAAAACAGTGATTGCTTCTATAAATTGCTGGTTTCATCTCACGATTTCCCATCATTACAGTAATTATCATCATTTCCCATGATTTGTTGTTGATCTCAACAAAAAAAATTGCTTGCGACCTCTGTTTGCCACCATCACCGAAACAACGCTGGATGGGAACCACCTGACGTCTGTCGCGTCCGTGGCTGGCCACATCCAGCGGTAACGAAGTCTGCTCTCTCCAAGCCCTGTGGGATGACGACGAAGCAACTGGGCCATGGAAATCATGGAAGTTAGACCCCTGATGAGTTGCGACATATTGAGTTCTTCACCTACCTGGTTTGTTGGTGATCTAGTCCGACAAGAATAGCATGGGATACCTCTGAATCCACCAGGATTTCACGGGGATAGGGATAAAGTGTTTGCTCAAGTGAGAACATCCAAGTGGTTTACCACACTGGAACCGAACATCCCATGGCATCCCCAAATTTGATGGCAACCATCATCACTCATCACCTTCCAAATAACAATTTGCCATCATTCATGGTGTAATTCTGTGTAATTATCATCATCATGTTTACCCATTTTCAGACAAATCGATCATCATTGCATTATTTCTACATTTCAGGAAATTTCAGGAAAACCCCTAATATCATCCAATATCCGCATTCTTACGACCCAGGTGAACATCGGTTGCTTCATCGATTCGAATCTGCCGTTGGCCGCTACGCAGGCACATGGATTGCCTGGGGATCTGGGCAGAGATGCATCGACTTGACACTGTGAACGTGACCTGAAAAAAAAACCAGCCTGTAGTTCATCCCAGTTAGTAAGTGGGTTATAATGTCAACCCTGGATGAATAAACCCCAAACAGCTGTTTAATTGGCAGGGTACCATTTAAGTCGTAGATTATGACTATTTGGGGATTACCCCCTTAATTAATAAACCATGGTTTATTAATCATGGACATAGCCTCTTACAACAGGGGTGAACTAACCCACTTGCTAAATAGGATGAACCACCATAAATAGAGGTGAGCATCGCAAGAAATGTGTTCATAGGAGAAACCATCGTTTCCTTTGGGGAAAAAACACACTTTTCTCGTAGAAAAAAATCATTGACATTCCAATTGGAAAAATACATGCCTTTTGTTGCCTGGACAGAACACGGAAAAAAAACAGATAATAAGAGAATTTACTATAACAAGACCATATTTACAATTTTAGTTGCACATCTGAAAGAAAATGTAACTACAAGCGCAAACACCCCGTTTCGCCCACACCCTGCTGTGGCACATCTTGGGTTTAGAGTTTATGGTTTCTAGGGTTTACAGTTTTAGGGTTTAGGGTTGAGGGTGTTGAGAGCCGCTGGCAAATCGAGGTCTTTGCCCGTAACTATACAACTAGGTGTTTCGTCCAAATAGCCATTAAGCCCAACTCTACTCAACGTGCTCAGGGTCACTGTTGGCGCTAACAGGTTTGGAGTTCCAAAACTGTTTTCCATTGAAACCAAACAGTTCGAGCTTAGATCATAGAATGGTTTTGATGTTGTATTGAAAAATCGCATCCTGGTACACGCGTCAACGTCCTAAAAAAGGATCTGTCATGTGCCATCAACTACCCCATTTCAAACCCCAGTTTGTGAATTAAAGACAAAGAGGCCTTTCGGGATTTCTAGTCCAACAAAACATCCCAACCCCAAAGAACAACACACGGGAGATATGGCCTTATAGCATGGTATCACATGGATTTGTCTGAAAAGAGGCTGGTTACCATATTTAATCCTATAGAAGATCATACCCTATAATTAAATGCAGGTTTCCCAAATGTGGTAAATAAACCCAATAATAACATATAACAAAATATAATACACCATCCCCCAAAATCACCATAAACGGATGGCATAAACCATCCCCAAATGGTACCCAATGGTAGGTTTGTTGGGTTGCCCACGTTGGAAGAATTGCCGGAAACTGAAGGTTTACTGAGTCTACAATGTGGGGACCCTAGTTTAAAGTTGGTTTCTAGACCCCATTAACTACAGTTGTAAGTATCATAAACCATAGCTATTGGATGCTATTGGACTTACAAACCAACTTAGCTATCTAGGGGGCCTCACTTTGTACTAACCATTTTCAGTTCCCCACATAATGCTTGACCTGGTCCATTCCCGGCCCATGCGCCGACATGCGGCACGCAGCGAAGCGAATGCAGTCCAGAACTCAGCACAGATTCTGTAACATGGATGGTCCTGGTAGTTTTTTTAAACATGTAGGGTGAAAAGAATCAGGAAAAATATGCAATTACTAATGTAATTAGCATGAATTACTTTTTATAAATCCGAAAAAAAAAACTGGGATCTTATATATGATCTTGTTGGGTATGGCCCAGTTACAAACCATTTTGGTGTCCTTTTGAAAAATAGATTGGTCGGAGGAAAGTATTCATGGATATGATCTCCCTCTTACGATTCCTGACAATCTCTATCATCTGTTATCATAGTCCCTATGAACATAGATGAACCGATGGATCCCTCCTTCGCTTCCCCAGCTAATGTTGCACACATGTTGATAATAGACGAAAACAGGTGGCCATCATTCCTGGCCTTCAAATAAACTTCAAATAACTTCAAATATGTTCATTTCTTCGCTTCTCACTATTGGTGCTGCTGGAGATTTCTCTGAGTGCTGATCTGTCGACACATGCACTGAATTCGGACCACAGAAGTGTGTTGCTGGCCAGAAGTGCGGGACACGCTGGTGCAACATAGCTTTCATGATCCTCATGTGGCAATGCCGGGCACTATGAGAGAACCCAAGGTAGGCTGTCAAATTGAAAGAGAGAGGACACATCATGACACATCCAAAAATACCCTCCGGTGTCCGGTGTCATCAACAGACATGGCGGGCCGCTGGGACTTTCCCTGCAAATGGAGGTCTTAATGGGAAAATCATCTATAAATATGGCGAATTGTTCATTGCAGTGCTACCAAAATATACTGAAAACATGCAATGTTGGAACCTGGAATGCACCAGGGTCCAAACACGGAGAAGGGCTGTGAAACAAAGATCATAAAAATAAATCGCATGTTTCTTTTCGCCTTTTCCCAGTGGATCCAGATACGTGACATATACAGATTATAGTACAAAAACTATGACATTGATTGCCAAAGACCCTGAATAGCTATACCTCTTCAAAGGTGGTATTTTCCGAGGATTCTACATTGAGTTCTTGAAACTCTGGTAACTCGTCTGGGCAAATTCGAAACAAATGTGGAAAAAAACATGGTTTCCTGAAGATGCTCCCTTCATTTCTCTTCGATCCAATCGGCCGAGTGGTTGAACCCCGAATTCGTGGCTTTCCATCCCCTTGATGATTCAAAGAATTTTGGGTGGATTTGTCATGTTTTTCATGGTTTTTCTTCCCCCCAAACAGCCCAGGAAAAGCCACAGATCCGGCTGTCCTCGCAAAACGAGCTGTTTTTGTCTTCCGGCGAGCTGCGGCCTCGGGACAAGATCCATTTCCCGTGGCCACGAAATCGCGACATGTTGACGCACAGTTCACGTGGAAGGTCAACTGTTGTTAGTTGATTGATGGGGGATATTACTATATATATATACATATAACAGATATTAGTATAACACTGGTTAACCCCAGTGATAGGTGTGTAAACCAACAAACAAATCTGTATGGGGCATATAATCACTGGGACCTCACCCTTCAGGATGTGCAAAAGAGTATCCTTCCTCCCATCATTGGCAGCGTTCCAATGTTTGGGTTTGTCTGAGAGTGAAAAATAACATAAATGGCAATTTAATAGGGAAAATGCTGACTAACCAATGGATTTTGGGGTACCCGATTTTCAGACAAATCCGTTTCTGGCTTTTTTGGAGGTAACTATGTGTATAAATTGATAGTACAAGGCTATAGACAATGGGACAATGGGCATAGATCCATATCATTCCAACCATGATGAGTACATAATGTGATATTCTAGTGGGTAACAGATGCAATATTCTGACACATGAGCAGTGTCATGAGCAATGTCAAAATTGAGATGGGAAAATCACCATGTATGAAGGTTGGTTTACATGCGGAGTTCATGGACAACATGATAATTCCCACTATGCAAATATGGAGTAGGCTATCAACCTCCAAAGTCAAACAGAAACACCAGGGTTTTTGAAACTGTTCATGTCATGGTATATGCGTAGAGATGTAGTGCATGATTATTATATGATGTCGTATGGTATCATACTACTGTACATGATATGATATGATATGATATGATGTGATATGATGTGATATCAGATGAAATGATATGATATGGATACCATATTATGGTGCGGTGTGGTTTGGTATGGTATAATTATATATATACACACACACCAAATCGAGTAATCAAATAGCAATCCCATTGTATCACTGGCATTTTCTTGGGATGCTAGGATAGTAGCGTGAAATGAACCGTGCATGTGTATACAAGTACAGTATTCTCCACCAGCAATTGGGGTCTCCCAGCCAGCTTCAATTTCTAATCTTTGTTTGTGAACCCATGTGAAGCCTCCACTTTTAATGGCTTGATGTAAAATCATAGTCCCAATGTTTATTGATTTGGGTTTGTGTAAGACTAGGGTACCCCCAATTCTAGAGGATACGGAATTCATGTGGTCATTAAAAAAGAAACACTTTGGAACAAACCCAACCAATACCATGATGATATCTCACTACATCATATTATGTAACGATAAAAGTTGGTTAAAACCTAAAATCAACCAAGTCCTCCAGTTTTTACTATGTTTAACCCCATAACTTTGAAGGGTCAGTCCCTATTTTTCATGGCTAAATATTGGGCAAACCCATCGAATCACACCGTCGTCATCGCACGCCAAGCGGCCGGGGCAAAAAGTCTGGCGCCTAAGGCGCGAAAAGACGACGTAATTTCTAGCTCGACCTTGGCAGTAGAGAAAATTGTGGCGATTTTGCTTGAAGATGGTTGAAGATTAGTGGGGGGCTTAGACTACACGATGTAGGGGCCCTGTTTGATAGCTAAGTTGGTTTATAACTACAATGAGTAGGGTTTATGGTAGTTATAACTTAGAACTATAGTTAGGTGGATAGTTGGGTTGATTAGTTGATTGGTTGATACATGTTGATACTATCAATAATTCTTGGATAATATGCTCATAGTTTGTCAGTAACAAAATCCCCAATCATTACAATTCAGCCATCATATGTTTAGTTCGGGAATTATACTACCTAGTTGGGATAGTCCATATGTTCGGTAAAATAACTATACCATGGTTATTACCCACTTATTTGGAGGATCATCCCAGTGATCGCAACTGGTCAAAGTTAGTTCATCCATTTCTAGATGGGACAAGCCACTGAATGGGGGGGATGATCCTCTCAGGACCAAATAAGGCCCTCCATGATGAGCTAAGTGGGTTGACAGATCCTCAGCGAATGAGAACAATGGGATCTGTGCTCTGACCCTGTGAAATCAGGTACAAGGTGGTGCTCTCAATAGTTGGCCAAGATTAGGGGTTACAGTAATTATGGTAGATATATCATGATATATCTATAGTTAAATGTGTCTATAAACCAACTTACAATTGAGGGGCACCACCTTGTGGCTAAGTTGGTTTAGAGACGTACAGGCCTACAGTATAGGTTACAATATTGCTTAACTGTTGCGTGCACATGTTCTATGATAACGGTTACTTGACTAATTGGTTTCTAAACCAACAAACGCAACAAACATAATTGGGGCAAATACCAACTAGAATTTCCAGGACAAACTCTTTTACTTTGCAAGTGTTCAATCAATCAGGCATAAAGTGACAGCTCTCCAATAAATGAACATATGTAGATGCCCCACGGTTTATAGCGGCCCGTGGTGTTTCGTGCTATTCGGTGGTTTTCGGGGGGGTTTGGGTGGGGGGTGGTNGCACAGGTCATGCTACGCTGCTGCTACGTTCTGTCCAAAGATGTCAAAGAAAAGCTCCCGCAATGGACATGGAGACAATCTGTCTTGCCATGCTCGCCTAAGGAGTTGATGTCACACCTTCTTCAACTTTTGAAGAAACATCACGGTTAAACATCTTTNTGGAGACAATCTGTCTTGCCATGCTCGCCTAAGGAGTTGATGTCACACCTTCTTCAACTTTTGAAGAAACATCACGGTTAAACATCTTTTTCCAAAAAAACAACTTAGTTTAAGGGGATTGGAAAACCACACGTGAAAGGCTAATTACAGTGGAAATAGATGCGAAAACGCTATTCCCCTTGTCAGGGGTGTTTCAAAAGTCTGCAAATGCAGAAGAAGCTCGGCGCCTTGGAATTACGAACAAAAGGATATTCCTTCAATGCCGAATGCTCACTTTTTCTCACGGGCGGCTGTGAGCCGTGGACCTAGTTTGTGGAAAATCCGGTGGTTTCCAAAAGGAACATGATCTACATATGGAGGGCTCCGTATCTATATTAATTCCCCAGGAGGGTAGCAAGGGATGATTATCACTATTAGCCACAGTGCATGAGGTCCGCGTTTGTGAGGTCGGAGGATTTTCACCCTGTAATGTCTATCAATCCCTTCCTCCTAATATTGAACCCCCCAAGACACCCACAAAGTTCACAGGGGTTTCCACCATCAATTACTTTGTTCAAGTGGTCGTTCGGTCATGTTTGAGGAAACTGTCAGGGTGAAATTACCATTCTCCTATTGTATCCCCATGATATGGGTATGGTTGAAAATTAAGGACCTTGGGGATTAAGCCATTTTATTTTTAGCATCAAGCATCCAATTATATTGGGGTTCTCAATTTTGGTCCATACCCATATCAGCTGATTGTTATCATATACTATTATGTATTACTATACATATCAATACATATTACTAGGCGGCATCTCAATATATATATATATATACACATATTATTATATAATATAGTACATTACATTACTACTATACATATCAATATCCTATGTATATATTCATACATACACGATCTATATAGATATGTGTATGTATTGTTGTTGTAATGATCCCATTGTATCTCTACTGTTAAAACCATTCTCCTATTGTATCCAAATATGACATCAGCCCCGAAAACATCGGATTCGAGGTCCTGGCGGTCCTGGTTCAGGCATCCCCACCAGGGACTGCAGTCAACGGCGATTTAAGCGATCTCCGCAGTCCTATGTTCGCACCTCGAAAGCCAAGCCGGGAGATCAAGTGGAGGGACGATGGCAAAAATCCAGCATTTACAACAATTTCACATGGATTTCACCAACAAAATTGCCGTTTTGAGCAGAAAATAACCTGTGATTTGTAAAGCACAATCAAGCGAAAGTAGGATTTCGACATGAGTTCACCAGCAAGCTTGAAGCTGCACCAAATGATACCAAACATGACATTCATTCTGGACTGCTTAAAAGGAAAATCGACCGGAAACCCTGATTTTATCTTTCAAACATGCAAGTTGAGATTTACCCTCTGGTAAACTAACATACAACTATGGAAAATCATCATTTTTCATCGGAAAGTCCACTATTTCTATGGCCATTTTCTATGTCGCTACGTTTAATGACCAGAGGGTAATGACTGTTGAGGTACCTCATCCGAGAATCTATTCGCTGAGGATCTTTTCGGGAGCATGTCATGAATGTATTCGTCATCCCCTCCAATTTGAAGAGGATACCCTCTGGTAGTTTGACATAGCGACTACGGACAATCACCCGGAAAGCAATGAAGAGGTAAATCAACTAGAAATGGCCATTCTGAATGGCTATGTTAGTTTACCAAAGGGTAAAATTGTAAAGCTAAGTGGGATACTCCTCCTCCAATCAAGCATCGAAAAAGAGTGCAAACATGTGCAAACCCACACGGTTTCCTTGGTTGAACAAACACAAGATGTTGTCATCCCCAAAAAAATAAACAGAACACAAAGAAACCATTGAAGTAACTATTATTATATAATGGATATTAGTGGAGATCATCACCCACTAAAAAACAACACAAGAACTGGCCCATCTGAGCACCTCATTCAGATCAATCCTTGCCAACCAACAGTTTTGTGTGGTTGATGGCCAAGGTAACTTTGTGGTCCCTCCAAACATGGCACCTCCATTTTCCAATCTTGGATGCCCTGCAAAAGAAATAGTTGGTTGGGTTACATTACATACACCTCGATTCCAAATCAAATTGCCAAGATTGAACTGTACTCAAGTACCCAACTTCACCAGTCAGTTTACCCAAATATCCAATACATTTGCTGGCTTTATCCCAACATATGGGTTTGTGTGAAAATAAGGCACGCCAACATTTGCTGGATAATCAGAATGTTCCCCACTAAAACAGTCATTTTGGGGGATACCCTAGTTTCAGGCACACCCATTTACATGGAAAACATTGGAAAACCACAATCTTCAATCAGTAAATCATCTACAACCAACTGTTAGATTACCAGAGAGTATCGGTCAAAACTTGGTCTTGAAATGTCTTAAACCTACTAAATTGGGATGGTTTACTACCAAGTCCGTGGTTTTTCTGGGTCCATTTTCTCGGTGGTTAAACCTCAAGATCCCGCAAAAAATGCTGGTTATATCCCCATTTCCCTGGATGATTGCTGACTTCCATCCCCATATTATAATCCCATATACCCTCCTGTAACCAACAGTTCGATGTGGAACGCACAACATAGAGGTAGATCATTTTCCAAACCGGTTTCACCATAAGTTTTCCACACAATTGTTTCTATGTTTACTCCAGGGTATCAGTGGTAAAACCTCAATATCCCACAACAAATGGCTGGTTATAATAACTTACATCCCAAGTTTCCTGGGTCCAATTTCTGAATGGTTTAACCTAAATATGGCAAGAGAAAATCGAGTTATCTCCCCATTTTCCTAGATTATTGCTGACTTACATCCCCATATCTTAGTGCTAAAACCCTCCAGGTCTATCTCCAGGTCTCCCCACCCGGCTGGTTCCGCCGCAGAAGCAGCACAGACCGCGCGGGCGTTCCGGAGGGTCCTACGTTACGCAGCTGTCGCAGACATCGGTGGTGCCACCCTACTTGGCTAAGCTGGTGCACAAAACTTGTTTCATAATGTTGGGCTAATGGTAAGTATAACTGTAGAAACTGTGTGTATATATATATATATGTATAGTTCATGGATGTTTCTTGGGTTTACAAAATTGGGTATACTATATGAGAACGACCCTTTTATAGATGATTTACCTATAATATACGCATGGATTATTCATGATTCGTGGGATTACAATGGATGATATAATGACTATATAATGAGGTAGAAACCATCCCCAATGTCGTGGAATATGAAATTGGGTATACCCATGTGAGCAGAGATTTGTTTTTGCTTCAAAGGGGTTATCCTCAAAACTGCCTACGCGTCGCTTACGCGGCGGCTACGCGGACTGCAGAGGTAGCCTACGCGGGTGGTAGTTCGCGAGGGGTGCCTACGCAAAGGCTACGCGAAGCCACGCGGACTGCAAAGGTAGCCTACGCGGAGGACCCCACTGTTAAAAAAAAACACAGCTCATGTGACTGGGATGATGTAAATTGACCCCCAGTCATGGTGCATGGTTCATGGCACTGGGTGATCACACGTCACGCGATTTCCGAGGATTTTCTGAGGTTTGGAGTTTGGAGGATGATGTTCTATGCATTTCTTATGTGTGACTGGGTTGGAGGATGTTTTCTATCATGTTCTGAATTAAAATTAAACACTAGGAAGATAAACATTTGCTTATCATCCTCACTCAATAAACATTTCAGCAGTGTTCAAGACCCTGCGTGGTCCCTTTATACTTTTGGGTTAAGAACAGATTTCCCAGTTCCTGCATTGTCAGAATCCCAAATATTGGTTAGTACAATCCCCAAACGAATCATCCACCAGCCATCATTTAAGAGAACTATGGTGAATGGTTTAAATATCAAAACATCCTGCAAATGATGGTTCCAAATCGCCATGAAATTACTAACAGGGATAGATCGCATGCAGCTGCTGCTCTGCTGCTCATTTGTTTCGCCATTTGGTACCCGTAAATCAAAGCCATCGTCCTGCTCATCGTCGGGCTGCTTCAGATCATCGTACGGCAGAAGCGGCTCCAGCCTTAGATTGGTGTGGGTGAGGGTCGAGACATGCAACATTTCATGGAATAATAATGGGATAAATCCGTTACATTTACATAGATTCATACAACCAGCAAAAATCAGCTGTTCATGGGTTTTGGTATGTTTTAAGATGTTTTAGTGAGATTATGATGGGGAAGTTAAGGTGGTGAACTACCAAAAATTTGGTTCAACCCCCAAGAAGAGTGAGAAACAATGACAAAAAGTTTGTATAATTCATAATCCATCCCTGGTTCGTTATTAAATTCCCCCGTGCCAATTCATATATAGGTCCGATACTGAACAAGGGTTTCGCTTGGGCGGTATTCAAAGAAAAGAGGAAGGTTTCGTATTTGACATACCTAACCAACAAAAATTGTGGAAATGACCAAACAAATTGTGTTTATTGTTGTTTTTCGTAGTTGTTTCAATGGTTTTACCTCGATTCATCCAGGAAAAATATGAAAAACTGCCAGGCGATTCAGTCGTGGCTTAGGGGGACAATCCCAGGAATTTCAGTCATGCCTATAGTGTTCGCCCTTCATTTGTTTATTGGATACCTTCATCATCAACTATAGTATCCAATAAACGAATGAACTATCATAAATCATGAACAATGTGCATATATATATATATATAAATATAGTGGATAGTTTGATGATAGTTTGATGAAATCAATGAACTAAACATATCCAACAAACAAATACAGCTGTATTCCTGCATCTATGTTTGATCCACAGCTATAGTATCCTACAACTAAAAAGTTTGATAGCTCGGAATGGCCAAGAATGGCCAACATGGGCTGAGTCCTCGGACGTCCCTACATCTTTCCCCTCCAACCACTCGAAATGCCAATCCTGCAGCGAGTGAGTGCATCAGCAGTTCGAAAAGTTTGGTGGGGGATGATTCCTGAATCAATGCGAACATTTGATCCAGCCAAATATACAGTTTTCTTGTAATTGTCCCTCAATTCTGGACTGAAGTTAGTCACATTTAGTTGCTGCGGCTAGTGAGGTGGCTGATGACCCCTTTAGATACCCCAGTTGAAAACCATGTATTATCCCACTAATCGCGTGAACATCCCATACAAAAAGGACAGGGAAAAAACACATCACCCATGCAGCGTGTTACACAAAACATCTTGTTAACAGTCGTGCACGTGTCCAAATGTTAATAACCTTGGGAGAATCAACCTGTTCAATCCTTTTCATGAGTATGGGACCCCACATACATGCCTCAACATGCCTCAATTTGACCAGTCAGCGTGTGGTCCTCAAACTCCAAAATGCTTCGATACTGAACATGACAAAATCCCTTTGATTTCTGAGCATCTCCTCTAGAAATCAGACATAGCAACAGAAATCCCTCATTTACTTCGATGACTTTGTCATTTAAAAAGCCCTAATTCAGTTCGGGGATTTCCCAGCTGGCCATCTTTGATAACACCGGAAGACTGGAAGAGTATCTTGTGTGTGTCTCAATATTGTGGTGACCACCTCAGTCACATAAATGATCAATGATGTTTTGGGAAGCCATCAAACGCAGCTCAGTTTTGCTACAAATATATATATATATATAAATCGATTCTGTTTCCAGAAAACTTGGAATTATATGGCTAACACTGGCTGACCCTCTAATCTTACACGTCCTACAAAAGGTTTCTGTTCAAATGAACTATTCCTCCATGGCAAAACAATATACAAGCCATTAAGCTACCATTCGCCAGGGCCTGGTTCATATTTCAACATTCAAAACACCAATTTTGTTTGGTAAACAATACCTCCATCTCCATAAACGCCCAAGGGTTATGGCGATAAACCAGCAACCCAGAATAGCTCGCAACAACCAACATAGACTCTACCATGAGTTCAAGTTGGAAAAACTACTTCTCAAACCTGAAAAACGACGATTCTCAGGGTCAAACTGTGAGTTGTGGGGGGCATGGTAATTACAATATATTATAATACCAAATTTGTGATGCTTCGATCATACTAATGTATTTAAATGTCAATTATCATGTTGGTTTGTACATTCTGATAAAGCCATCTAAAAACGCCTACAAACATCTAAAAACATCTATACACTCATCTAAAATCATCTAAAAGAAACTAAAATCCCTATGTGCTTCTCGGTGAAATCGACATATTTTTTCCGCTGGTCTCGCGCCTCTACGGGCGTCGCCTCTTCGGACTGAATCTCTTCCTGAGGTCTGGCTGTGTAAACAGGAGGTAAATCTACAAGTGATGTTTATATATACATTATGTAATGTTCTAGACATTATAAAAATATGTTAATATCACTGTGATGTATAGAGGACCTATAAGTGATGTTTGTGAATCTATCATGATATATCGTTATATTGAATCTAAATAATGAGTGTAGACCCAACTGATTGTTCAATTATCGTTCATAGTATGATGGTATGCATAGTATTCAGAAGTACTATCATCATAGTGATACTTGTTCATAGTATACTCAGTAATAATCGACTATGTAGCAACTATAGTGAGTATCATTATAGTATGTCTGGTCAAATTATAGGATCTATGATCTATATATCATAGTAAAGGTATGAAATGGTATGAATATCAATATGTTTAGTGCCAACTTGTAATTTATATTGTGTTTTGATGTAAACATATCAGCATATCACATTGTCCAATTTAGAGTGCTGTACACTGTTATTATAGTATTGTAGTGATTGTAGCATTGATTTACAGCCATTGTCAATCCAATAATAGTGATCTAACACTAGGAATAATTGGCTATGATCAACCAAATAATACCTTCTGGTCATTTAAGATAGTCATGGAGAAACACAATTGTCATATAATACGGAATAAATAACAATTTTCCATGCTACGTTAAATTGCGGGAGGGTAATTGGAGTGATTGTCATTGTAGTGATTTAATAGTAGAGCAACTATGTTGTAGTAAATTGGAAAAATTATAGTAAATGTATAATATGTGCCGTCTATTACCGTAATAATGCTATATGTATATTTATTCTATATATTATATGTCCAAAAATTATTTGATTCATTACCATGAAGTATGGTGATCAAAATATTTTGAATATAGTGATTTAGTAGTTGTATCTAATAGAAGGTTTATCTTCTGGCTGAATTCATTGGATTGGTCTCGGGAAAACAACAAGAAGCAATGTTTTCCCAGGTATATATAGGGGGTTTCTGTAAATTTCCATTCATCCAAATCTTGCTGTTGACTGTTTTTTCATGCCTCACAAACCTAAGTCACATCATTTTCAGATGGTTTCGCTATAATTCGCCCAGATCAATGGATTGAATTCACAGAGATTTTGAGGAGCTTACGTGTCTTCATACCCAAAGATAGGAGGATTGATGGATGAATGGATGAATTGTAGTAAAAGTATGTAAAAGTTGTTTGTTGTGTCTCGATTGGTTTCAAGTATGTCATCTCGTTAAAGCAAACAATAGTGAAGCAATGTCACCAACATTTCTTTTTCAGGGGATGTACAGTATCTTGATGTGACTGAAATAAGGGTGGTCTCTTCAGGAAACTTGGTTGTACCCTGAGATTGCCCATCTACGGATATAGTACACTGTTTCTGATCTAAAGCTTTCGCATATCAGAGGCCCATATTGGAAGATTTGAAGGTGCTACTACTATATTGAAGTGATTAGAAATCACTGCCTGCCCAGTTTTGAAACATGTCCAGACTCCAACTATGACAGTAAGAAGTGATTCCCAAGCAAATCTGGCGGGTGGTTTCCATATATGTGTATACATATATAAAGGTATAATATACATCTATATGCACAATTATATATACATTGTATCTTGTTGCATAGAACATTGTATCTTGTTGTATCTAATATACATCGATATCCACATAGATAATTAATCGTAATATAATATATACATACATACATACATACATACGTACGTACGTACGTACGTACGTACGTACGTACGTACATACATACATACATACATAGTTTTATCATATTAAATCAATATATTAAAACCCCGAAACCAAGAATCAGAAATCCTGTTGCGCTCCCCCAGGCACTACCGCGACCACCGGCGATATCATCTGGGGACTCCCCGCCCGCAGATCAGCAAAGAGCTTGCGGAGCATCATGTAGTCTGGACGGTCCTGGGAACGTTGCTGAGATGCACCGGTGCTTGGAATCTTGCCTTGTAATCCATCGGGATCTAATGGGATATGGGAGGTTTTAGTCATCAAGAAAGGGAGTTTAACATGGTTTGATGAACTATCCAAGATTTGTTGGGTTTTGGGGGATCTTGTGATCTTTGAAGATGTGAAATGCCTGCAATCCAACACTTTGCTGGGAAATCACCAGCTTTTAATACGTAAATTGTAAATCATCGAACTGGGCCATTGTCCAAACTGCTGACCGGAGGATATGGATTTCTCAGATACTGTAAATGAATCTTCATCCCCACACATCAACTGATTTTCCTATCCGTTATCAGTATTGACCCATCTAGACGGAGATTCAACTGATGTTGCCAAATACCGATCTTCTTCATGGTAAAAACACGTCCATGTCAACCACACTTCAACCAGATGATCCTTCCTATGGTTTGCTCAAGAAAAAGGAAGTCTACCCAACAAAGCCAATTCAATGATTGGTCATTATTTTCCCAATTGAAAACAGTCATGAAGTATAGTAATTCCATGTAATTCCCGCAAGTTCAGACAGGAATAATTGGTCCAACAAATAGGCAAAAACAACCCTGGAAATCAGTGAATAATCATCCATTTTCCTGACATTTGCCAGACCTCGGGGGTATCCCGTCCCATTTCTCAACTCAACACGGTGTCCACCTTGAAACCCAGATTGCGGGCGTAGTCCAGGTATTTTTCGAAGGCCTTTGGATGGCCTTCACACCTGCCACAGCTGATGAGATTTGGCTTTGACTGAACATTCTATGGGGAAAACACCAAAACTCTCCGTTGGATTCTCATCGTTTTGTGCTGGTAAATTCATCCATGAGTCTGATCACATACATGGCACCTGCAGTTCTTTGCGGGCAGCTGGTGTTCTGTTCTTTTGATTTCTTTTGTACATCATCTATAGGGTTGCTCAAAGGTCCAACCACTGAGTTACTCACAAAAAATAGGTGTGTAGTATATATCATTCAGATCATTCAGATCATTCACACTCTGGTAATTAAAACCTAGCTATCGAAAGCGGCCGTTTCCTTTGATGATTTTACCTATTGCAAAACCCGTTATTTTTTAAATACAGTAGCTATCTTAAACTATGAACTACCAGATGGTACCTATAGTGGGTTGGAGCAACCCCCGGTAGACATATCTTTTCACTTTCTCCAAGGATTCTCCGGCGCCCCCACTGGGCCGCCCGAGCAGGTCCGACAACTTTGTTGTCTCCTGCAAGGATGAGGGAGGCCCATAGGTTTTTTGTTTTGTTAATTTATAATCTGGATATATCTGCTAAATTGGCATAAATTCAATAATGGCCACATGTGTAGATGATTTACCTATTTATTATGGATGGTTAATAATTATCGGGATTACATATTGGCTAATGTGATTATTCGTATTTCTTCGTTATGAAAACGAATATCAAATAGGGGAGTTGCAATGTTTATATATGCATGTTGACTATGAGTCTGAAAAACCATAGCAACATGTGTCTTTGGTGTTAGAGTTTGTTCATTATCTGCTAAGGACAGTATAGACTCCTCAAATCACTTGCATTCACTTGCTCGCCAAGTTGTAAGACATGTCCGGAATCCAAGTGTGACGCAAATGAAGAACACAAAAAACAAGTTTTGCCACGAAACTGCTTGAAAACTGGTCTGTTCCCAAGCTCAAGGGCTTAAAGAAGGATTGGTTTTCAAGTCTTCGTGGACAGAAGCACTACCCAATGATGGGATCACTACTAAGAATTGTGGGGAGCAGGTAGTTTCAACCGATTTCAACCAACAACACTTTCAGGGCTAACCACAAAAAGTGCCGAGTTAAACAATTTCAATATGCGGTCTGAAAATAGGCTACCCCAAAACCCCATGTTTCATCAGTGTTTTCCACCCTTCAAATTGCCATTTTGGGGTATCCCGCATTTTGGGACAAACGCATGAGTCAATTGTGCCTGTTTCATCATCCACTGTCTATACCATTCTAGAATAGTACGAACTGCATGGACGCTTCGGAAATCATTTTCTTTCAAGCCAGGATGCCTGGAAACCCCTGATGTTGGTCAAGAAGATAAGACTAACCATCCAAAATTACTGTGAAACCATCCATTTTTGTTGGAGTAAAAGTATGTAAAAGTCAAGTTATTCTTAGTTTTCATCTAATAGTCAATCTTGAGTCTCAAACATCCGACATTAATTTTGGAGAAAGTGCCGAGGATTCTTGGTTCATCCCCTTTCAAAAACCGAAATCTCTCGTGCAGAGATTTCACCCACGCCTTCTTTTCCTTGATCTTTTGATACTTTTCCTGCACAAAGGGTCTACTTGGATGTGCAGTTCAGTTGGAAGCCAAATCATGGCAAACAATCAGTGGCTGGAAAAAAACATTGTTATTCTATGTGGAGAAGGTACACATGAATGTAAATGATTTGCTATGTAAGTAATAATAACTCCATAAGAAGATACAAAGAAGTGGCCACTAGTGCAATACAATGTACATATATATATATATATAATACCCTCTGGTTATTTACCATGGCCATAGAAAATCCCCTATATAATGGAGGTTTCAATGGGAAAATCATCCAAAATTAGCCATGGCTTCCATGGCTATATTAAATAACCAGAGGGTAGCATACCATAACCGGGTTACAACCATGGTTGTGAATCACCACCGCTGCCCAGGATGTAGGTCTCTTGGAAGCATGATCCAAAGTCACCAGACCTGGGATATCCTGGGATCTATGGAATTGTCAACCCAAAAAATCACAATACTAAACATGGGCAGTTTTGTGGGCCCATGTGTACAAAAATGTTGCATCGCCAGCTATTTCTCAACGGAAAGAAACCCTGCAGCTATTGGATACGAGGTCAAGATACCTGGATCAAAGCAGGTCAGAGTAGAGCAACCTCAGAGTTTGGACCTAAAAATTGGAAACCTCTAAGTCATGAGGTAAACATCAAGAAACAGGTCCATCATTTTTTTTTGGGATCTCTTACCTCCATTGGGACACCCCCGGACACCCCACAGTCACCACTGCCGGCCTTTTTGGTCCGTGCATCTAAGCCGGACCAAGGTAGGGCAGATCTTAAGAAGTACATGAGCATATGCCCAATGGCCTACGCTGCTGACATGGAGAAGCCAATGTCCAAAACTCACCATGGAATGTGGGTCAGAACCCACGGACTTTGTGGGAATTCACCAGCAAAATAGTTGGTAAATGGGGGTTCATCTTCCAAAAATATGATCCACTAGGTTATCATGTCCTGTTCAAGTATACGTGATGAAGAATGCATAGCAATTTACCTGATTTTGCCAAAACATAGGGTATTGTACACCCAAAATAAACTGCTTGGGCATCATGGTATATCATATTCCCCATGATCACCGGACACAGGGCTATGCCCCGTTTCAGCCAAACAGATTTCATAATGTTGGTTATGTATCCCATGAAACACGCCATTAGCAGTCATGGTATGTACTTGGTGCTTACTTTGTAAATATATTATAACCCGGGCTGCAAATGGACTAACCCTACTTACCCTACTTATACTTGAGACTTGGAGTTGTCACCCACTTACCAACAAAGGTAAACCACTAAGTACTCATTCTGATTGGCTGTATCTGCCCATATGATTCCTCATTGTATATACCGTCAAGCAAGTCATAAGTCGTTGTTAGCTTTTGGAGCCACACCTTTCAAGTGATTCTTGATATTAGTGTCATGGCATCATGATGTGAGATGTGGGTAGTATAATCTCTTCCACCAAAATATCCGGAAGATTTCTAGTCAAAGCTTCATGATTTAGAAATATCTGGAACATCATGGGTTTCCCTGTCGTTTCTGCCGTGGAACATGTGACATGCCCAAATTCAAGCGCCAAGGTTTTGTCGTTACATAGGATGGATGGATCTAGCCCAGAAACGTTTCTGGTTTGTTGACCACTTTTCTCCTTACACTGCCATGAAATATACCCTCTGGCAATTTAACGTAGCTATTGAAAATGACCATTTATAGTGGATTGTCCCATTAAAAATTGTGATTTTCCATAGTTATGTTAGTTTGCCAGAGGGTATAAACTATGGCTGAATTTTCATCCAATATGGATCCAGTCGTAGCTTCTTAGGAAGTATGACCGGGGTATGATTTAGGGGGTTCAGTACCTTCTCAAACAGTGTTTGGATCCATAGGGAATATAAAATATGGTTGAATTACTCTCTGGTTATTTAACATAGCCGTGGAAGCCATGGCTAATTTTGGATGATTTTCCCAGCTATAAACCTCCATTTATAGGGGATTTTCCATGGCTATGTTAGTCATAACCAGAGGGTATCATCCAATGACCTGAAAAATAGATGTTATCGTACAGCCATTTGGGGATGATTCTCTTGCAATTCCCATCATTGACGTCACGACACGAGGGCATGACAATTCATCCAAACACATTACTTACTGTAAGGGTTTCGTAAAATGGGGGATGCCCAAGTCACCATGAGTTTCAAACTAAAATGGTCATCCATGACTTAGGAAAGCTCCACATACCAATGATTTGAAATTGAGCTCTTGAAGCTTTGCTGAGCTTTTCCCATTCAAAAAACCCCGGTCAATCTTTGGTAGTCCACAACAAAATTCTCATCTTTTGCTGGTTAGTATATTTTTCCATTGCAAAAAAAACATCAAAAAACTCAAGGTTCTGTTGGCTAGTGAAACCATTCATGTTTTTTCTTTCCATGGGGAAAAAACACCCTGAAACTTCTGCACTGCTGCGCCTCTAGGTCGTCCCTACGGCTTTGCTCAAAGCCTCGATGGGCGTTTAAGGACGCGTACCTGCCAAGCGTTCGCGGCTCGGCCGGGTGGTTGCTGAACTTCAACAGAAATATGGTGAGTTTAGCATGAACACCCCATTCATCATCATTCATTGGGGTTAGTAGGTCCAGTAGGTAGTATGGAATTCGAATAGCAAGGAGTTTATAGTGCAATAGTCGCAGCCATAATCACGTTTTGTAATCCTATAGAATTACCACACTTCTATGAATTTGCAAAATGTGGATTTACGGGTCCAAAACCCCAGTCATTGGTAAACACTGAAAACTTTGTTCGTAAATGGACCGTAATTCACCTAAAAAATATGTGGTCCCATAGGTTTTGACCCACCAGATTTAGGGAACATGTTCAACTGCCAGGTTTGATGACACCAGAGGCTAAGTTGGTTCATTTGCCTAGGTGAAGTCTGTGATTTATGGTAGAGGTGTCCATAGTTAGATGGGTTTGTAAACCCACTTAGCTGGGGGGAAGCACCTTGTAGGGGATAAGTGTTTGGGGGAATGATATCGAAACATTTCATATGTGATTTATGACCAAATGCCCATCAAAATGGACTGAAATATCACTTCCTAGTCCTTGTTAGAAAGGAAAGTAGATGACTGTACATCCCTAGCATCTTCATCTATAATCATCTATGTTGTTTTCTGGTTCCTTCAATGCATGGCTTGACCTTTTTTGCGTCGACGGATCGGGGTGCGCCTCGCTGTGCCAGTCAAACTCAACTTTTGAGAGCTCTGCACATGGCGTTTGTCCCAATACCTACGCAACTGGATCCAACTGAGAAACGTGACTGGATGATGAGCAAGTCGATCAATTGTTTACCCAGTTGAACTACGTCAAAAAAACGAAAATAAAGGGAATCAAAGGGAATTGTTCAACCGCAAAGTTAGGAACCAAAGCATCATATATACAGCATAGTTTCGATATGTTTCGATCAGGGATTTCATGTAAAATTTAAGTTTGGGAATCATTTGGATCGAATTAGTTGAGCCCTTGCAGTTTGGGAAAATAAATCAGCAAGCTTTGCACCAGGGTTTCCACGGCAGACTGCTCAAACATGTTCAGCCCATTGCTTTGTCTGAGAAGTTACCCCAAAATCGCATTGGTTGCAACTCTACGGCATAGATAGAACAGTTGGAGAGCTGGAACATAGAGGAAACTATGATCCATAACCTCACGGAAACACGTTTCCGCATCTTTTAGGGGATGGCTATAGTTGAGAAAACGCTTCTCCCATCTTCTCCCCAGAAAAATCGCAATGTGCTAAGTTGAGGTATTCCCCATTTTTTGTACAAATCCACATCTGCCATCGCAATGCCTCTTGCTAAGTCCAAAGTCGATGATGTACAAATGGTGCCTCGCCGCAGCGACGGGAGTTGCAAAGGAAGCCACTTCTGCAGAAAATGATCACTCAGTTAGTTGAGTTGAGTCATCGCTTTTTATGGAGAAGAAAACGCACCCTCCGCTGATCAGAAAGATGGCTCGCTTGAAAATCCCTGAACTAGATGGAGGTTGATAGCTGGGAAAATCATCGAACGAAATGGCGGAGTTCGCCAGTGACCAGTTAGATTTGCCCGAGGGGAGCATAAGAAATCACAAGTATTACCAGTAGATTCCCCAAATGCTGCATTCACTAAGAGGAAAATAAGAAAATCATCCACTCCAGCGAATCCAGATGAATCTTGGTGGCATAAATGGTGGGATCTGGTGGTCTTTGGAACTCATCATCCCAACAATCTCATGGAGGTCTCAACATGGTGTCTCTGACCATTAGAGTTTTAACAACCCGATACTATCCAATACTTAGATATCTAATCCCATCCCCCCGATATTACACACCCCCATTGTATGGTCTCAATTTATGTGTAACTCCCCTATGAAACCGCTTTCTGGTGGGTGTTTTGTGCGTGGAGGGAAGGGATTAATCATCCCACATGGAGCTTCACGGAGTTGTGGGTAAATTGCAGTGGGGACTTTGCGCATGTTGACAGTTGGATTAGTTATCCAACAGTTGTCAACCTTGGTAAAAAAAAAAAACTTGCGAATTCTGGGTTCATGTGTGAACTTAGGATTTGAGTTCCTATTAGATTTTACTTATTCCCTACTACAGTATGGATCCAGAAATGGGATGCACCATCACCGCACCAGGTGGTGCCCCCCAATCCAACAAACTTTAGAGATATCTACCATCCGACAACTAATCTACACATAAACCAACTTAGCCAACTAAAGCCCATCAAATCCCATTAAATCTCATTACCCTCCAGTAATCAAACGTGGCAATTGGAAATCCTCTATAAAGGAAGGTTTTAATGGGAACATCATCGAACAAAATGGTGGATTTTCCATTGCTATGTTTGATTACCAGAGGGTAATATGTATATATATATATACATTGTATTGCACTAGTGGCTAGTGGCCTTCTTCTTATGGAGTTATTATTACTTACACAGCAAATCATAACACCATAACAGCTCGCCATTCCCAAGGGCAAACCACCAACACCGTAGCGTGCTGTCAAGGCTCTGCTTGGGGCCAACGCCCCACATGAAGTTCTCGGGCTTGATATCCTGAGCGAACTGCACAGGTGTCATTCCTGCTGATTGGCGGTGACAAAACGGCGAATCCTAGACTAAAGATATGTATACATACTACGTACATCTATCTATACTACACCTTAGATTCTTTATACTATTGCAATCTATTTTCATACTATGTATCGCATTATATCCCTGTAAATCACTATTTCCCATCCATGAATTGATTCGTGAAATCAACATGTCCCATCCATGTCCCATCTATAAAATCGAGATTTCCCGTGGCTATCATGTCGTTGGGACACTCTAACTTGTAGCTGCTGGGCTCCCCCTTTTCATAGCTCAACCCAACGCTCCCTGCATTCAGCTCTTGGAAGTGCATTACTTATGGTATAATCCGATCCCGAATGTCAACTGGACAAACTTCAGCTATCTATATGTATATATATATATACACGCATCATTGCATGTTGCAACCAGTTGCATGTATATATATATATATATGTACATACGGTAAATACATACAAGTAGTGTATATTAGCGTATATGTATGTGTCATATACATTATATCTATATATATAATTATATATATACAGAGTAATTCCTTACTGTAGCGTATATGTACATTAGTATATTCACATATATTTAAACTAGTATGTAATTGGGATGCACCTACATCCCATGTATGATTTCTTTGGGCCTCGTTCCGGCCCCATCACCTCATCCCAACCACCCCAAGAAAACACGGAATAGAAAGCCAAGGGACTCTATGGACCACACCTGTGTCGTACGACGCAGAGAACTTTTGAAGCTCTAGAGGAAACCTGTTTTGGAAACTACCCTCTGCTTATTTAACATAGCCATGGAAAATCCCCTATAAATGGAGGTTTATAGCTGGGAAAATCATCCAAGATTAGCCACGGCTTCCATGGCTATGTTAAATAACGACAGGGTATTATTATAACTCAGTTATATATGGGATAAGCCCAGTGAATGGGAACTTACTAACTAGGGTCATTCGCCACTTGCGCAGTGGGATGATCCTCCAAGTAATGTGGTGCAAATTCCATGGAATCACATGGGCTTCAAGATTGTAGCTCAAAATCCTCACCCTTTCACCAGAAGCAATGGTAGAACATCGCCTATTTATTGCCTTTTATTGTTTGATCTTTTCATAGGGAATCCATTGGCTTTCCCGATGTTGGTTTACTGGAGGGTCTGTTTTTGCGGCTTCAAGGTGACCCAATCCATCGATTCAAAGATCGACATCGGAGCTTCAAGCTGCACCTCGCGAATGCAAGTACTCGATCCGCATCAAGATCTGGCGAAGCAAAAGGGGAAAACATCACCACAGACTACCACAGAGCGCTTTTTTTCTTTACCATTGAACTACCTATTCACTGGTGCAGGATCTCTTCCCTGCACAGCATCGTGGGATAGGGGGATTGGGTGATATTTGGTATGGGATGTTTGAGCCAATTGAGGGGAAAGCATCAAAATATTGCTTGGGACATTTGGGGTATGGGTTGTAATTAGTGGCATTCTCGAATTGGTTGGTTGAATGTAAAAAGGCGAAATATGGTTGTGTACTTCGCTCAATGTCCCATGTATCTCAGTCTACTGACAAAGAAAGACATGACCAACAATTACCTAAGAATAAGGAAGGTGGGCTACGAGAGTGTACCTTTGTTGTGGACCCCTACATGTAGTCCTCCACAATATTCTCAGGGTTTGAGACCCCAGAAAAAAAAGATAGTTTAAGCACCTGTAGCCTCCTTCAGCCCTATGCACAAGCTGACAGCTTGGCTGGAGAAACCAGTTGCACCCAATCCTTGGATGGTTTCCCATATTCGTAAACCGTCCCAATTGGGTGAGGTGGTCTGGGTTGAGGTCTCTACAATTTGCCCAGATAGGCAAAGTAACCATCAATAGTCACCACCTTAGTTGTTGCTAAACATCAACCATCATTGTTGTTGCTGGTAAGTTAGTCTCAATGACAAGATCTATCAAGATATCACAATTCTGTATTTCCAAGTATTGCACTGCACTTGTTGGTTGTCCATGCATGTATCATCATCAATTTTCCCTTTGTAGCCCTTTGCATCCTCAAAAACCATTTGAAACAAATGCCGATCTATCCAGTTAAATCAACAATTCTTGACACTGTCACCAATTGAGTTGTCCTCCCCACAACTTCCTCACAACGGCATGCGCCCGCCTGTTGAGCGACTAGACATGCGGTTTTTGGTTTGAACCGACCACCGCACCTGGCAAAAGAGAATTCCCCACCCCAAGCGGTTGGGTTAAGCAGTAACAACTGGAGATACAGCAATTGATACATCTGAAAGATATCAAATGACACACTGACAGTAATTAAGTATAATCATGTATACAATTGTATATACCGTAAATATATATATATATATACTTAATATAATTATATATATATATTGTATATACACTGTACCAGTACATTATACATGACTGTGTTTGGAATTCATGCCATGTTCTAAGCCAACAGAACCAGCAACCAGCAACAATTCCCTCAGGGTAGTTAACTTGTCCGAAATTCCAGCCACCCTTCAACATGGTTTAAGAATGTTTCAGATATCTCCCAAAAAAAGCCGCCAAGTCCCAGCTCCATCTCCAGCATTCTCCAGCAAACCGAGGCTCCAGACATCTGAACATGGTCTTCCAGGCTTTTGCCCAGAAACTCCATGGCTAAGCAATTGAAATTGCCCTGCCATGGTGAGGGCATGCTGGGAATGAGTGGGGGGACCGTTGGGGACTTTCGCCCGAGAAATGGTGCGTCTGCCCCAAATGCGAATGGATCCAAATGGTGCCGTGCTCAAGAAAGAATGTCCTGATAAGCCCTCGAAATCAAAGATGTTGAGAGTTTGAGAGTTAAACTGTTAAACGATGTTAAACGGATCATCTGACTCTAGGATGGGAATCTCATCTATAGGGATGATCGAATCTGATAAAGGTATGCCAACAGCACGCCCTGGCTGCACCTCCAGTTCCTCATGTTCCTTCCACCCGTCTAAGCAATTCTGGGTGGAACATCAATCCACTTAGGCTGACGCACTATGTACTTGACTTGGAGGAAAAAAATGGGGAAGGGACCCCTGCCCAACTGGGACATGAAAGGGAGCCCTCAACCATAAGTGAGCATCAGAAGCCTTGTCAAACATGCACCAAAAACATCGCATCAAATGATTTCACGCCAAGGCTTTGGTGGCCAACCTTGAGGTGAGAAAGAAGACCTCTGGACGATTTTCCGAAATACACCGCTGCCGCTGCTCAGCGAACACATTTCAAACATCCTGAAATGTCTGCCATGCAATGGCCGGGAAGACAATCAAGCCCCTGTGGCACAGGGGGTGACCGCCTCAGCGGCAATTGCATGGCAGATATTTCCGTCCCCAGGGAGCACTCTGCAAAGGCGGGCTGGGATGAAGTGTCACGACTGTCCGGGCAAACATGGCTTGAAGAATTGATGGCTGATGTATCGTGGTGCCCCAATGGTTAACCATGTTTTCACCTCACAGGTGAGACTAAGATCTTGTGGCTCAATGGGACATCACAACAGCACTCAAGCAAAAGCTTTCAAGCTAAACATTTGCCAAGCTCCACTTTAGATATCCAAGTCTGCTACTCTCTGCATCTGCCTCACTCAATTCCCTCCTCTCAGTTTCTGACTTCTGCAGCTTCCGAAAACTCACGAAGTCATTCTCACTCTCAAGTACTTGGTACAACCAGGACAAAGCACATAGGCCGAACTCTTTCAAACAGGACAGCTGGGTTGGGGACCCAAAGCGCTGGGCGACACAAGCCAAGAACTCGTTGGTCTGCGTGTCAACCTTGGCACAATTGTTCAGATGTGCCGCTGCAGACTTCATGATACCATCTTTGCTGCCAGGGTCTGCCAGGTAGCCTGCAACTTCGGGTACAGCATCCTGAAGCAAGACATGTGCATCCTGAAGCTGTTGCACAACTCTTGCGGTTTCATGGCTCTGATCTTCCCAGGGATCTCGACCATAATAGCTGGCACGGTCTCCAACACTGGCGCGTCACCCTCCAGCTGCAAGCAGGCCCACAAGCAGGACAAATGCTGGGGTATCATATCATTTGCTATGTCGGGGATCTGGGAGACAACGGCTGGCACAACCTCCACCACCTGAGGCACAGGGTTCTTGAGCCGTGTTGATGCCCAAAGATGATTGGACAACGCTTGTGGTATCATACTCCTGACCTTGGTGGGCAAGGTCTTGACCAAGGCTACAACAAGTTCTGTCGGAATCTTGAAACGATCCGACAACTGTGTGATGCTCCAGAAAACATTAGCTACGGCCTGTACTGTACATTCAACTGGTCTTGCAGCACCATATCTCTGAAGCGGGCGTGCAGCCGAAGAAGCACTGTGCTGACCAAATGCCTTTGTTCCAGGCCCCTCCTCTTCTCAAATTCTACTCGCCGGGTGTAGGCAGCTGATGCAGGAATATCCTTGAACATAGGACCATTCATTGCCCCATCCAAAATGGCTCATCAGCATTTCAGCTGATGGGGCTTGATGCTTGATGTCAACCTGCCTTTGCTTCGGTGTCGGCCGTCCCGAAACAGCTGGCGGCCGCCCGGTCCAAGTCACCGCCTGCACAAAACTCGGCACAAATCATTCCATGCCAGGAGCAATGTCAGGCACAAGAGCAACAAGAAAAGCGGCGAAATCCGATGCTTTGCTTGGTGCTATTGTGCCTGACATTGCCGGAAGGCAACTCTGACTGATGGGCTTCCTGGTCATAGCTGCAATCTATGGGAAGAGAGTCGAGTTTGGAACTCTGCTTGCCCTTATTCTTGACAACATGTTCATATTCACCACTTCAAAGCATCATTGGGGTTTGCCTCAGTTCAAATCAATCCAAATGCTTCTGCATTCAGCGCATGGAGGCTCCGCAGCCATGCTTGACCTACAAACTTCATGCTTTGAGGGGACAACAGCAAAACACAACTGGACAACAAGACCAGGTCGCATGTTGGATGATCCCGGCTCCCTACTACTGCACTGCCGTATGATTGGTTGGGTTCTGTTGGAAAAGTTTCAGCGGCAGGTATGCTAGATTTCATTAACCCCCACATTGGGGTTTCCTATGGCTGCGGGAATGCGATTTGGTTGGGTTGACAATGAGTATGTTTGATTTATAGAAAGAATCTGAACATATTCTTCTCTTTGAATGCTAGTATAATAATGATTATAATAACGATATAATTCAACTCGCAAATTCAAACAGGCATGATTTGGGATTTGGATCCATGCCACTGTTCATACAAGCTGCCCCCCCCGTGAAATGTGTGGTGGTTCATAAATCCCGCCATCTAGTTCGATATAGCTACCACAAACCATACGTGACCTTTCCTAGAAAACAACTCAGCATCTTATGTGTTCGCCCCAATATGGGGTAGCTACGGGTCGCTATACCCTCAAAATTGCAATGTCAATAGGACAGCATGAGAAAAACTGATACATCAATGATGAATGATACATCAATGCGAAAAAAAAATCCCTTATGCAAGACTTCATCAATTTTTCCCATGGTACTCATGATGAATCAATGGGATTTTGGGCAACCCAAATTTGGGGTAGTCTGAGGATAGGATACCTGAAAATCATCATTTTTCATAGTTATATGATTTATGACCTTTTGGGGGGTATACCATGGTATACCCCATTGTCAGACAGACCCATTTCTTTTCTTCCAGTTCCATGTCTAGATCCATGTCCTCCGCACATCAGTGGCGCCTCTTGCCCGAAGTGGAAGAACTTGGCCTTGCCCAAAAACAATGTGCCAGGTGCGTTGGAGGGGTCCCGTGTCAGCCTGAGAAACATGAGTATTAAATCATCCAGAAAATTACGAAAATCAGGAATAGATGTTGGTAAATGTTTGATAATCATCCCGAAAATGATGGAAAAAACCATGTTCAGATCTTTTGGACCGGGTCGGATAGACGAGGGTTGTTTAGGGCTATAGACTCGACCAGGCAGCGACACACAATCTGCACATAGATGCCTAGTCATCGTCATCGTCATCATCATCATCATCATCATCATCATCATCATCATCATCACCATGATCATCATCATCATCATCATCATCATCATCATCATCATCACCATGACCATGACCATGACCATGACCATCATCATGGTGTTGTTAATTATCCTGTTTCTTTTGTCTCCTTCACTTCACCTTTAGCATCAATTTTAGCATCATCGCCTCTATACACCCCCTGCCGGTTGGGTTTTTTGAAATATCTACGCTCTCTTTTTTGTGTTGTCACCTTCTCCTACACCACCAGTTGGGACATCCCAGTAGTAAGTATTAGTTAGGTTATAAATTATTTTGTGTTTTTGACGGGCTCCCAAACGATTGGTAAATTGGTTTAGAACCATGCTAGCTAGGATTTATGGAGGAGACATCGAACTAGTTAGATGATCTAGATAAACCACGATTCCACATAATGGATCATAATAGATCATAATAATATAATATAACTGGGGGGGGGCCCTTGGGACCACCCCCTTTCCAATCAACGGTCAACCTCCTCAAAGAAAATCTCCAGCCCGAAATCACTCTGCCGAACATCATCGAATCCGTTTCGCCATCGCTTTCAAATATGTTTTAAATATACCTTTACGGTAATTTTGCATCATGTGATAGTAAAGTCCCAATGTTTGATGGTTAAGCCACCACTTGGGCTGGTGAGATGTCCATCGCAGTGAAAGGTCTCAGCCCCTCTGAGGGCGTGACATAGCCCTGCAAGTCCGGAGGCCCTCGGAGCAAATTCAACATCTCAGCCTCAAGGCCAGGGGCTTGGGTTAAGATTCTTGTCAAAATGTTGGGGATAGATTGGATAGATGCTGTTATGGACCATGGACTTAGTTCACTGCTTCTATTTTCTGTTTAAGGGGTTTGTTTTTTGTGGGTGAGTGACACATGACTCAAGTAGTTTACCTGGCCCATCCAAGTGGGGAAACACAGAGATGTCATGTTTAGTGAACAACATACGTGTAGAGATACAGGTATCATTAGATGTATAATCATCAAAAATTAGCCAATCAAAATCAAACGGAAAGACAGGTACATGGACATTATTGGAGATTGCCTAGGCCTTGCCTCAAACATCTGTTATGAAAAATTATGATCACCAATCTCTACCTAAATCATCCTAAATCAATTCAAATTGAACACATAAAACCCAAACTCATAGAATCTGACCAGATAATGATGCTGCTGCCGCTGATGCTGCTGTAGCCTCACGCTTACACCTCCTCCCTTGTCACAGGGTGGTTCCCCTTACTTAGCTAAGCTGGTTAAAAAATAGGCCAACTAGGCCTACCTCCCAACCATTGGAAAGGTTTGCTAAATAAATCCATGACTCCATGTGGGTATGGGTGAAAATTGGGTACCCCAATAACTAGATGGTTAACATTAACCATAGACTCAAACCTGTGGGTCCCCTGGGTTTAAAATTTTGACCCATATCCAATTTGTTTATACATATGTCAGAGAACTTATACCTCGGGGAATACCATCACTGTCCATGCTGGAAACTGCTAGGCGGCACCTCGTGTCGAAGCTGCGGCGACGCATTGTGGGTCACCTGAAAGTTGCAAAAATGGAGGATTGGACCGTCCGAAGGTGGGAGTGTAAAACATGATAGGAATGGGTATATGATATACAGCCAGCAATGTAAGGTTTTTTTTGCTAGGGAAATTTACCATTTGCCAGTGGATTTCGGGATGCCGGGTACCCTTACTTGTAGACAAACACAGTTCAACCATTTGGGTAGCGGGAAAATATGCTGATTTGCCAAACTGCAAGCAGTTAGCCAGTAGGTGTTCCATTCATTTATGGTGAATTATACTGAAAAAAATAAAACGTCACCTGTCACCTTCAGTAAATGTTGGAATGAAACGGGAAAAAACACATTTGAGTAGGCTCATTGACCGGAGTTCGCATGACCACTTGTTTGCTGATGATTCGCGGGAGAATGGTGAGCCAGCTTCAATGGTTGATTTTAGGGCAAATGATTGGTTCACATTGGGACATAGGCCATAACGCACTCGTAAACGACATGCATCATGGCCTTGATCGCCAGCCACTTGCGATCAGCCCTTCGTGTTTTTGCAGTGAAGTCACTTCATCTTGAAAATTCTGGGCTTGTCCCAAACCCCCAATTGTGCCCTTGTCAAGTAGGACCGGTTTCCGTCAATGTTGACCAAATGTATGACGCTGAAAAAACATGTTAAAGAAAACTGTATTCAGGTTTCCTAAAACAGGGGTATCCCCCATGCATATTGGGTACGTTTATGGAAACCCCACAGCATGTGAAGGCACAAACATCCCTCTATGTTGCCGATCGCCAAAAAATCCGAGTACAAGTGGTGGTGGTTCAGCCCAGTTAGAAAGTGGGCTAGTTCACCCCAGTTTGAAGTACCCCGGGACTATAACCTATGTACTAAGTGGGATGAAGCACAAAGTACAAAGGGGACAGGCACGTCTACACACTCAGCCAGGTTCAGATCGCTTCAGCCCCGCCTCAAATTTGATTGCAACATCTTCCTGTCAGTGGAGTGCTGACGCAATATACACCGAAGTTAGTGACAGTGAGTGAGTGATTATTGCTTAGAGTACCAATAGTCAGTGAGAAATGGTGATATATTTACATATACAGATATACATAGTGCATTATATCATGATATATATTTACATTGCATGTAGAGGAAGTCAAATCCCCAATCCTTGAATCCTTCGAAATGATTGAACAACCATACTAGACTACCTTGAGAGACCATTGCAGTTTCCACCTGCAAGTATGGCCAAAACATAATATGATGTTTTGCCAAACCAGATGGGTGTATCAAAGCTCTTCTGGTAGTTTTGACCGTGTTCATCAATTTTTTATCTCACAAAATATCAGGATCATCATTCAATGGATTCCGTTAACAGAAAATCTACAGGCAACCATGTTTTTTTACATGTGTTTACAATTGATTGGAGCGGGGTTCTGCAAAGTTTCCCATCATGCAATTCTGGGCATCAAGGGAAAGGTATCGCCCAATAGCGGGGTCCCCTACATCCACCATGGTTTCTAGGGGGTTGTTCAATATTTGGGGGGATGGGATGACAAAAAAAATGCCCAATGTCTTTGGGATGCGTGTGTTCATGTGAATTTATGTCGAAATTGATGAAAACCTGTTCATTCATACCACGTGTGTGCAAACACATGGTTTGACTACACTACGGCAACCTCATGTGTGAGCCTTCGACCTGCTTAGGCTGAAGATTTCAACCCAAAGATGGCTTGGTTGAGCATCCTCAGAATGGATATGGATAATTAAAATCCAATCAGAACGCCGGTGTCATTGGCGACAAAAACACATGATGCCCATGATTTCCACATATTTCAACCCAATGGTTGGTGTGTTGACTTACCGAAACTATGCCTCCCACACCCTGGAATCAACCAGGACCCTACCTTCGTGCTGGTGTTGAATCCCTTGTACACCTCACTGGGATGTCGAGATGCCCCAGCCGGAGTAACACCGTTCAGAACTGCAGACATCCGTGGATTGCTGGTGGCACTATCAATTTGACCCAAACATTTTAGGTAAATGTTATCTCAGTTTTGGTGAAATCTCAAAATGGATGGCGCATTGTGTATGTTCATGTCAAACATTGTCAAACCCTGTGGGTTTGTCTGAAAACAGAGTACCCAAAGGCCTAGGGCCTAGTAGTTGGCCTCAGTATTTCAGCTATTAAATTTCTAATTTCGGAGCGTGTCCCCCATAGGACAAACCCGTCTGGGTGAAAAATTGTGGTGTAGTTAACAAGTGGTTGAATTGCTATTATCGTCTGGTTATTTTACATAGCCGTGGAAAATCACCTATAAATGGAGGTTTTAATGGGAAAATCATCCAAAATTAGGCATTTTCCAAAACATCCTGAAAACACGTTCTATCTTTTTGGGAGTTGCTATAGATAATGTGGTAAACACGTTCTAATAAGCCAACAATTTGGGGATGGTTGATACGGCCCATTTCTGGTAATATAGGGGATGGTTGATTCTTGGGTTTACCACAGTACTGCCAGAGTGTTCATCTTGCATTTGTTTGAAATCCCCAGACTGCTTGACATCTATGTTCATTGCCACAACTACTGCATTGCATTGGATCTTTCTCATGATCCTGTTCTTTGTTGCTTGTCTATAGCGTACGTACCTGCATATGCATCAAACCTGAACCAATTGGGAAGTGCTTTGGGCCTCCCCTAGTTTGGGAACTTCCTTTCACGGGGGCTTTCCATACTTGAGCACCAATCCAAACCAAACATCCATCTACAGTTATGGCCCTTTAAGTCAGTTATAACCCAATTTATGGAATGATAACCCTATTTATAACTGTAAAATCATTCATAAGTGGTAGAGGGCTTTAACTGTAGATCAACTCCCTCTTGCAAAGTCTTCACCAGGGCCCCCGCGTTCCGACCCACAAACGTCTTCCTATTCAGGTACCCTGATTTTCACAGCCATCCCAGACTATTTTAAGGAAAACATGATGTTTAACGGGCAACCATCAAAAACCACATATATATATATATATATATGTTTCTTCAACAGATGCTCAAGAAATTCCCCAACTCCCAGACTTAGACACACAAAAACGGCTTCAACGGTGCCTCGCCAAAGCATCCGGCGCCCAGCTTTTTCTGCACCTGGATCCTCAGAAGCGCAGGGGCGTCGGTCGGCCTGGTTCCAAGGTGCTGTCCACGTCAATAGCTATTAGTTGGTTTAAAAGTAGAAGAACTGGTGGATTTATGGTATAGACTACAGTATAGACAGTATAGATATAGAGGTTTAAATAGACAACTAATAACCAAGAGGACACTTCCCCAAGATCAATGCCGCATTTTCAAACTGCCATCCATCATCACGCTTGAAGCGGTCCTCCGCCAAGCTGATGGCCAAACCCAGAACGGGCTTCGGTGTTGACCTCTTTGCTCTCGCCCAAGTAAAAAAACGAGCATGCATGCTGGGCCCACCACGTTGCTCCAATAGGAAGGCCCTGCGTACTCCGCGGCCAATTCAAATCTGGACTTCTGTGAAAACACCAGCACTTGTTTCTCAAAAGTTGAGTTCCTGTCAAAGTCACCTCGCATCGGCCACACTGCCAAATACTGGCCACCCAAGGCCAAAATTACAGTGTGGCTACAGCGACTGTTGGTGGTGGCCGGGAATTTACTCCCAAAATTGTGCCTAATGGATTTCAGAAGTAGACATGGGTATTTCCACCCGCAAAATCGGACGTTTCCCAGAAAGAAAGGACTATGCCTGGAAAAAAAAATGTTGTAGAGAGATATTTGGAATCCCAGTAAGAATAAAGGCAATTATTGGCCAACAACCAACATGCAAGATGAGGGGGAAAACGGTATGTGTGTTGGTTTATAAAACCATGAATACTATAGTTACATCCCCCACTAATCGTCACCTGTTCGAGATTGTCGAACTGCGGGGCTTTCTGAAGTGGTCTTTGCAGATGAAACAGCCATAGTCACATGCTGCGCATACATCATCTACAGTTTTTGTCTATCTTTTTGCTATACCAACCAACCACATGCTCTACTGACTTTGGGTATACTGTACGTAAACCCTCTATTTACCTTTTAAGATTGCTATTTCACCCCATACATGTGTTGTTTTGCCCATCTTTGCGCGTACTTTCAAGTCGTTTCCGTACCTCCAATTCTTTTGCCGAATTCTGTTGATCCCCACATCATCCACTGTTTTCTGGTCTCTCTTGTGTTGATGAAAGGATATTCTCCTCTAGCTGGTGAATTTAACCCTTGCAAAGAAATTGATTTTAAAAAAAACAAAAAACATATGGCCGCATCGTGCCATGTCAGACTGGCAAATGAGTACATGTCACACTGCCGATCATACATGGAGGTTTCCCAAAATGGGGCTACTTCCAAATCACCTAAAAATTAGACCGGTTGAGTATTGAAATCCATGGTTTTGGGGATCCCCCCTCTGAAGAAACACCCTGACATTGTTGTTTGGACGTATCCCTCACAAACAGTGTTGGTTGATATCCTACGCTTCAGTGGAAATGATTAACACAAAGAAAGGATGTGTATGGACGGGTCCATGCTACATGGGTAACCTTACTTTAGTTACTCAGCATGAGTAAGTCATATTCTTGAGGAGAACATAGAAAAACCTCCACGAACCTGGAAACAGACACATGAGCCATTAAAAATACACCCTTTTCCCGCCTTATGAAATACGAATGTTTTTTTTCTAGGCTTCTCTACTATGGATTGCCACAATCCCCAAGAAAGTAGGTAGTAAAGTCCCAACAAATTAACCAGTCAACCAGGGTATATAACTTTCATGGCTCACATGAAATGCCAATCATACACCAGTCGGTGGCCCCCCACCAACCCCATGTGTCGGGTCGTCCTTTTTTTATCTACATTCTCAATTCTTTTTTGAAAAATGTGTTTTTCTGCAAAACAATGGTCTTATGGTTTTGCTACATTTACCTAATATCTAGTAATATATAGTAATTACCAAAAAAGATTCAAAAGATAGAGCAGTGTAAATTGTTATCACTCACTATATTATATCGATTCGGATTGTACTTGTCACCATCTTTTCGGAAACCGTCATAGTATAGTTTCACCAGGAAGACTATATGTCCCTTAACTTTTTTCCTCATATGGGGATGGGTCAAAACCTATTATTATCAAATTTAATGGGATGAACATCCATTTCCCAGCTGTTTTGGGGTTCACTAGGTACCAGGGTTTTGATTCATAGCCATATTGCCCACTCCAAAAACGCGATCTACGACTTCGATGTTTTCCATCTAGGACTTCAGCCGTGAATGGCCAAGGGACTGTCCAGAGTTCACAGTTGCAGGCACTTTCGGCTTGCTGGACGCCTAGGGCGCGAGCCGAAGGCGAGGCGTTTCGCAAAGCGATGGATCCGAAGGATGAGTTTTTCTTGGAGCGGAATCGTGGGAAAAGCTGAAGTGTATAGAACTTAATGATTAAAATCTGGATGTTTCACATAGGAACAATGGTTAAAAAAAAAACAAATGGATGTTTTACATGGAGAAATGATAAAGATCTGGATGTTTCTTGAGTTTAATCAAAGAAAATATGGGACTTGGCAAACAAAAACAACGAGGATAACGATCATGGAAGTTTCAGAGTACCGAAGAATCAGCTGGGTGACCGAAGGGCAAAATGAAACCATCACCAAATAGTCCACATTAATTAATGTGTTTCTTCAAATGGCGATGGCTCAAAATTGGGATACGAAAAACAAGGTGAGGACCCCGTTGACGATAGCTAAGAGGCCACCAGGCTTACGAAATAGCGAAGTCGAATAAAACATTTAAGCATTGGTTGACTGTTGGGTTTTCATGGGGGCATATAACGAACTAGTATTCATGGGTGTATAAGCCACCAATCATAACGATTGGGGTCCTCACCATCCTCACCTTGAAGCCTCAAGAATTGACCCCTGACGGCCCTGGGCCCCAAAGAAATCTGCAGAAGTTGGTGCGACCGGGAACAACACGGAGCCCTGCTTAGAGGTAGTCAACTGGGTAGTGGGGCCACCAGGTAGTTCTCAAACTGTATGACTCATGATCATTTGACCAACTTTACGGGGCCTGTCTAAGTGATAGATGATCCCAAAACAAACGATAGAATTCGGTAAAATCATGTAAAATCCCTCTAAGGTGTTGAAAGATTGAACCTTTTCAGACCTTTTCTATCTATTTGGGGTTGCGATAAGTGACAAAGGACTCAACGAATCTGCGAGTCTCAAGATCCGGATCTCCACTGAGGCTCCCTACAGAGGACATCACCTCGCAGTTTCTGTGTTCACAACTTTTCGCCCATGGACGCCATGGAAATACACCATGGGTTTGTCTGAAAATGGGGGGATACCATAAACTTGCTATGTTCAAAGGGAAAATGGTGATTCACCATGACATTTCGGGATACCTTATTTTTTTTCTAAGCCACATGTTTTAGAAAAAAATAACGGTTGGTCTCATCCCCATTGTTGTTGATTTTGCCCTATCAACATCCACTAATGTAGTTCCCATAAAACGGATAGAACTCCCATCTAACATTGGGCCAATCTCCCTATTCCATAAGTCGCATGAAATCACCATGCTCGGTGCAGGAACGTTCCCCCCAGTTCCAAGTTGCTTCATCTCTATAGATATATCCACCATAAATCCATATAAATCCAATCATTCAACAGCAAACCAACTTCGCTATCGTTTGTGCCCCCCTTCCTGGAAGGAGGTCATATTTGACTATCTAATCAAGAAGCAAATGGGGATGATATACAGCAACCATATACCATCCCCCAACCATCGGGATCCTGAGAGCGACGAAAGTAATCCTTCAACCCACTACAGTGGCAGGGTCTATTGTTGCTTGGGATGGCAACTATGATAGGTTTGACCTGGCTGAGCAGCGAAAAAACTGAGAATGAGTGATGGACCTGGGACCTTTTGGAAGGATGTATCTCTACATTTCACTGCAGTATCACCCCTATGGATGAAGTACCAAACATTACCCTCTGGTGAACTAACATAGCTATTGAAAATGGCCATAGAAATAGTGGATTTTCCCATTAAAAATGGTGATTTTCCATAGTTATGTTAGTTTACCCCATGCTTAGCTAGAAAATGTTTATCTGTGTCGAGTAATCAGGGATGTTCCACGGTCAGTTTGGACCAAGGAGTGGGGCCTATATACCATCAGCATGGAACATATCATTTTGGATCTTCAAGATTCGGGCATACCCCAGTTTGGGAGGTCCCCATGTTGTGGAAATATTGACATGAAGTATCATTGGTTCCCAAGACCGTGACACATGATGGTCAACTCTATGTTGGCCGAATATGGATTATATAAAGCCAACCAAACTAGCCAATTGAAGTTTCTGAAGTTGATTGTGCACTCAACATACTGTCTGTGTCCTTCGAGAACCAGCAACTGCAGGAATGGACATTGCAGCTCTCCCGTCACGCCAAGAGACGCACAGAAATCCGTGCACCAAATGGAGCAGCGCGATTTGGCTTTTAAAAATGTCTGGAGATAGGTGGTGATTTCCAAGCTGTCTAGCTTGATTTCTGAAGTTATGTTTATGTGTAGGTTGCGGTCTGTGTTGACACACTTCCAGTCTTGATGCAATTGTCGGGAAGTGGGTTCAGGATGTCTTGAGAAGATGAAAAACAAGGCCAGTCTGACTTTGAAGCTGGTGGGCTGACATCACCAAGAGAAATGGCGATCAAACTAAAGTGACTATCATTTATCTCAAATGATAGCTAGATTTTGGCTTCAAAAATACTTAGTAAGTTTAATAAGACAATTTCAGCTGATTTCTCTATTGAGTTCATCCAAAATGATCACTCAAAGACACTTCGATCTTCAGTGTTGTTCCTCAGGGCGCCCTCACGGCTTCCCTGAACGGAACCCTGAGCCATGAAGACGCGCCCCGCGGAGGATGGGAACCCGGATTCTCGGCAAGGTATGATCAATTTCACCAGAATTCCTTGAAGCTCAAGGTCTCCATTTTAGGGAGCATTTGATATATATATTTATATACGTAACGTTATATAACAACTACAGTAATTTGACATGTTCATTTCGTGATTTGAGCAGGCTTTCAAAGAACTGGCATCCCTCTTGTTGGTTGAGAGAAGGGTTCCCATGTAGACTGCCCCAATATGCCGCTCAGTGATGATCACCCCGTCAAATTTACCCACAGCAGCTAGGCCAACATGTGCCCTGTTGCGGAAAAATGTTTGGTCATTTGGGGATCAACTTTCGCAACCATCCAGGTGGTCAAACCATTAATTAGCCATGACATGGTGGCTAATTGCACGGCATCAATACTTGACTTCCTCGTAATCGAAAGGAACAAAAATTGAACAAAGTCAATTCAGGAAAGACAACAAGTCCATTTGAGGCGTGAGAAACACAACCTCTTGGAATAGAGCAACATTGTTTCCTCTTCAAACATCACATTCATTGACATTCTATTTCTTCTGAAATTCAACCATTTCATGTGATTAACATCGCTTTTTGAGGACTGGCCTTCATTTGAGGTCCATCCCATGGCCTCCAAATTGTCAAATGATGTTAAATGGATTCGGGGCCAGAGTGAGTCATTTGGAAATCAGGTCAGTTTAGTGGGTGCCAGAAAATGTGACTGTCATCGTAAGTCAATTGGATCTCAAATTGTGACACCAAAACCCAGACTTTGACATCATCTTAAATTGTCCTGGGTGAAATTGCCAGTCTTCCTGAATAGAATTGCCACATGTTACATGGTAACATCCTAGATGCAAAGCAACCCTTTCAATAGTTGGGCAGCAGCAAAAACAATGAGATATCAGACACATATATATATATATACATATACTATATGATTATATTACGACGTATGTATGTCCCAAATTTCGACACCAATTGAGCAGTGTGTCCAAAACATGTGTCATTCCAGTATACTGGTTGGCTAAGAACCGGATTCCCACTTCATGGATGATGATCATCTGCATAGCAAATATTACAACCCCTTATGATCATCAATATCATTTAACAACAAGTCTATCAAATGATCTTCCCACTTTGATGCATAAGATATGTTAACATAATAATGATGGTGAAATCCCGTATAAGAAATCCCTTTCAACACTTGTCCCAGTTGGAACGCAGGGCATGGCAGGTTCCCGCGCACCGTTGGCATCTTGCTTTGGCCGTCCTTAGATGCCGGGCACCCTGGTGGAGTGGATCCATGGGGATGTAATTCATAAGAATGTCAAGCCTGGATTCTAAAAGCCCGAATGGTTGTTTAAGATTGTTTCAGTATTTCAAGTATAAATATGGTCATTTTTCCACAAATGATGGTTGATGGATGATATTTGATTGAACATAGTTTAGGAGTTGTACCCATCTTCTATGGATTGTTTAACCAGTATTTGATCTTTTTTTTTACGGGGGTATAGAGCTACTATGATTCAAACATATGTTTAACCCATGTTGTATTATCAGCTATAGTATTTGCAATACTATCTCAATTTTGCTGGTGGTATAATACTAACCCTAAACCATCCCCAATGACTCACCATAAATAGGTGGTATAAACAATGCCCAAATGGGTGATTTCCCCCCCCATCTCTGCATCCTCGCGGCAGGTAGCGAAAACATCGCGCTCGAGAACATCCCCAGGTTGGGGATGGCCCCTGGGGCGGCAAGCGGCGTTCGGTGGGGTCGGCATCTGTTCGCTGCTGAAAGCGCCTTTAAAAAAAACAAAGGGAAAAAGCGGCTTGAGATCAAGAAATTTACCCTCCAATAAACTAACTATGATCATTCCAATAACTATTATCACTGAGATCTAATGTCTATTAATGCCTTAATCACTAATAGTATGTATTGTACTGATTACCCTCTGATTGTTTAAGAGCTTGACCCTGAAAATAGACATGTTTTTAGTGAAAAGTAATCTTCCAACAGCCTATTTGGCAGGGTGTATGTTGACTTGGGAAGGGTGTGCTACGTCAAGGTAATATGTTGATGAATGATTTAAAATATATAATGTCAAATCAACACATGAGTACTGTTGATAGCGTCAGAGATTACCTAGGAAATTATTATGTTTGGTAATATCTGATACCAACATAGATCATAAATGATAGTATTTCAACCAACTTGTATACATGGTTAGGTAGTAATATCTGACACTATCTAATACATCATGTTAGGAGAAATCACTAATATTGTGACATTGATTTGTTCATACCCGTTGAATTTGATTACAAAGAAAATCGATAATAGCAAAACATATGAATACATTAATACTTTCAAGATTTCGATCTAGACTCATTCCGAACTCTGTGATCAAAATTGGGCCTTTGCTCTTGACCCGTTCGCACCAGCAGCGCGAGTGTCCCAAAGTGTTGCCCGTCACTCAAAGCTTGATCTTCAACAACTCGAAAGAAAATTGGTAATATCTGTCAGTCGGATTGTGTATTGATACTCAAAATTGATAAATTGTTTGTCTTTCACACATATTAACCTTACCTGCCTTACCTCTGGGACAGGTACTTGATTCAAGACCCATTTCGGTGGATCACCAAAAAAATGTAGGTTCTCTGTTTCGACTTCAACCCCATATTATTTGATTGGTTTTCGACTCAAAACCAAGACACAATAAAACTGTCACCCATCAGTTCAGGCTTCACCGTCCGGCTCTGGGCAAACGTTCATTATTCAACCTGAAAAGTTGGATCATTTTGGGATGATTCCTCATATCATGGGGATGGATCAAAACCCTGTAATTGTGTAGTTCACATCAAATGAGTTTCAATTCATGATTCCGTTCATCCCCCTTGAGAATCATCTAGGAGTCTATTTTCAGGTATTGATTCCCGTATATACAAGGTGCTGCTCTCATAAATGGATGAGACCCAACCCCAACTACTCACCAATTGCACTTCGTAGGATGATCCTCCCTAATTATAAGTTGTTTTATAAACCCATTAGCTCATTATATCCCCCACACACCCAACACTTCAAGTTATGTGCATCAATTTAGCTACTGCCTCGCCTGGGGCCTCGCCTTATAGGAACCATCACTTCCCGTGACCCCGAGAACTCCCGGGTCTCTCCTGGTGGCACTTCTGTGTCGGCCGCTAGGCGGGCCGCGACAGGCAGCTTGGGCATCCTTTTTTGCGGTGATGTCGCAGTTTGGGGTGCATCCCAGTGATGCTCCGTGGGTAGGAACCAGGTTATAACTCACGTTATATCTACTTGGATGGAGTAAGATATAAGACTGTAGATGGATTGACAAATTGACCCTGGACTGTGTGTCTTCGTGGTTGTTTCTGCAGGATATAACACACTATCTAGAGAAACCAATGGTTGACATTTGCTGCCATTTGTTGCTGTTGAGTCGGTGATTGGCCATTGACCAACACCATTCACCCACACAATTGACCAAAAAATTGGGGCACGTGCTCCGTGAATTTCCCATCAGAACCTCATTAAGACTACTATCTGGTTGGTGGTTTCAACCCATTCAAAAATTATGACATTGTGGGTGCAAGACTGAGGTGAAACAAAAAGGTACAACTTAACCCCACAAGTTGGGATATGGTGCCTATAACTATGGTGAACCATATCCACTTAGTACAATGGAACTGCATTTCCAGTTCATGTTGATAAAACAATAACGTTGATAAAACAATAACAAACCACCTATATTTTGACCATGCTGGCTTCTTGCAAGATTGTCGATAGCACTCAACTGGAAAGTGGAACAAAAAAAAACATATTTTGATGGTTTTTACCGCCCATTTATGGTAAATTTGGGGATGGTTTACTATTGCTTTACTAACATGAAATTCCATTTTGATGGTTAAATATCTATATAAATAAACATCTATAAACAATTATATATAAACATGTGAATCTAGATAAAAACATCTATACCTATGTTTAAATATCTATACTATCTATAAGTATCTATAAATATCGATAAATATCATAAATCACTACAAATCACTATCAAATCACGGTTGCACCAAGAACTTCTCACCCACCTGGGCACCTGGGGCCATCCTCACTGTCTTCCCGACTCACAGGTGAAAGGTGCTGCAGACCCACCTGCCGATGACCGGCCAAGATGGGGATTTTTGATGTGATCTGACTAGCAGAGATAGGGAAAATGTTAGTAATGTGAGTAATGTTAGATGGGTGTTCTATCATGGAAAATCATGGAAAATAGGGGAACAAACTAACATGAATCATGGGTTTTCATGAAGATTCAACCATCAGAAATAGGGGGAAGTTGCCACACATTAGGAATGTTAAGATGGGTGTTCGATCGAATATTGAATACCTCCCAGATATGGGCCCAATTCATGACTAGATCGAATACTAAACCAGTGGTTTCTGGGGGTACTATGAGAAATAGTGAGAATTAGCTTGTGTTGGATGGGTGTCTTATCCACTTTATGGCACTACAACCAGGAGTTCTGGCTGAAGGGAAGGTAATGGTGGTTGTGGTTGGGATTGTCTCATGCTATGCTTCGGAGGGCACTCTGATGTCAGAAAACCCTGGCGTCAAGAACTCAAGCTAACCTTTCTTCTGGTCAGCGAGACATTGCTTGAGCATCTCTTTGCGAAACTTTGGATCCTGCGAAGCTGATTTCGCATTGCTTTGACAGTTTTCAAATGTATGTGCTGATTACACCTGCCCCGCATTGCCGGCCTCCTTCACCTTCTTCCAGATCTGACTTGCTTTTTCCGTTTGAGTGGCTTTGTTTTTCACCTTGGATATTGCTTTGCGCGGACAGAGCATCTGAAGCTATTCGCAGAAGCCGACACTTCCAGCAACTTCCTGCGGATGTTGTAAGACTACAGTTCATGCCAAAAGTGTTGTGAAAATTCAAGTCTTTACAAAGATACTATTCAGGTGGAATATGTTGGAAGGTGGGTCTCATGAAATCATGATGCCATCCCTGGAGTGCGAGAATATTGGTTTTCTGGTATGCGGTATGCGAATAAAATTCATGCGTGTGACCCCGTCAGACATTTCTAATGGACCACACTACACAATCAAAAATTGTATCATATTGAGAGAAGTTGACACTTAATGCGGATTCTGGCAGAGAGCTGCGCAGAAAAGGGGGAAATCTGTCGTGAGCTCAAAAGTACCAGATTTTGATGGACTGCGAGCATGTGTGAAACTTCAGGGTTTTAAGGTGGAAATTCAATATTCCCCATATGGAAAAAATACGTGATTGTATTCCGCTTTAGCTGAAAACTATTGCGACAAGAGGCCCGAAACAGTGTGCAAATAGGATTCTAAAGGGAGAAGTGGAAAGACCCCAAATCATCAATGACTTTACACCAGGCGACGAATGACCCGGGTAGTGCAAGCGTGGCGTTGATTCTCAAAGTGTTCTCTGGAAGAAGGAGAGTTGCCAGGTTAGAGTCTGCAAGTTCCTTTTATGGAGATCTCTGCAGAATCATATCAGTGGTGGGATCTCCTTCACAAATTCTCTGTAGAAGCTGCTGCGTAAGATCCCCAACCATCATGACCTGCACAAGATGTCCCTAAGAGTTTTTCGCGGCAGATTTTGTAAGAGATTCCAAAGGAAGATCCCTGCTTAAACTTTCGAACAGAAATCTGAGCTAGCTCGCTGTTCTCTTTGATCGGCTCTCTGCACAAGATCTCTACAAGAGGTCTCTTGGTAAGATCGCTTTACGAGGTCTCTGTAGGAGGTGTCTGTAAGCGCTCTGTTGGCAAGATCTCTATAAGAGTCCTCTTCACAAGATCTCTGCGCAGCATGTCTATAAGAGCTCTTTGCACAAATCTCCGGTCTCCGGTGTACTGGTATAAGACCTTGTACAAGGTCTCTAAAAGACGTAGCTTGGCAAGATCTTCGTATGAGATTTGTGTAGACGGTGTCTGCAAGGGCTCTGTTGGCAAGATCTCTCCAAGCGACCTTGCGGCAAGCTTTCTGTACAAAAGCGCTAAAAGGGCGCTTGGTACAAGATCTTGATAAGAAGGTCACATGGCAAGACTTGTGCGCAAGCCCTCTATGAAAGATCCCCGCGCCAGGACCAGAGTGATTTGACTTACAGAAAATGCCGAGAGGCTTGCGCCACGGATGTCAAACTTCGCATCGCGCCACAGCGAGAGTAATCAGAGAGACACAAAATGACGAGAAGGGTTGCGTGAGTCAACCTAAAATGAGCTAGTCGTGTTAGAAGAGGACACCACGTGGTCAAGTTATGTTCAGTATAGAAGCCATGCTCCATTTTGATTGGGAAATTGGGGATGAAACCGAAACCTGCCAGTTTTTGGAGATACCATGGGGTTGACTTTGCTATACCATTTGCCACAATCTTCAAGTTCGGTGCATCGGCGTGTTTTGTGAAGATTTGAGCGTGTCCGAAAGTGGGGTATATCCCAAAAAATAAAGCATCTTACCCTCTGGTAAACTAACATAGACCATCATAGAGCCTGAAAATCACAATTTTTTAATGGAAACGAATCTTCCAACCCCTATCTGCCAGGGTCTATGTTCATTTACACGAGGGTAATTGGGAAAATGATGGTAAACCACTGGATCTTGAGATAATTACTATTTTTTCAGACAAACCCAGATTGTGTTTCTACAGTTCTGTTTACCAGTTGTAAACTCTTGGATTTGCTTAGGGTATAAAGTCCCCAAAGATGCATTTCCCATTGGGAAGATAAAACATCACCTCTGAACAAACTGAGGAATTCGCAAATCAGTGTGTTGACTTTACTCATAACGGATTTTTCACCAACAAAATGTGGCACGGCTGCCCAATCTAGACCCGCAGACAGGTCATGTTCATTCACTAAACGCCCGCATAGCAAATATAAGGAGGACTGTCAAAAAAATGGAACCCCAAAATCCATCTGTTTATATGTGCAGTCGTCAATTCACACGGGATTCATGGGGCAGGGGCATCCATCCCACAATGGGATTTCTTGCAATTAATGGCTATACAATACCTAATCCGTTAACGACCATCCCCCAAGATGGAAAAATAGGCAGATGCTTTTCCCCATTGAAGAGGGCCATAAGTTAATTGTCATATTATGTAAGTCCTATTAGCATAATTAGGGGCGCATCCTCTATATGTTGAGAACAGGCCCATATGCACAGGAATTTCAGGAGAGATCCCAAATCTCTCCAAATTGGCTTCGTACCCAGACAGCTCAAATTTGGGTCATTGTCAGCACTGCACTATCCAATTATTTGGAGGTTGCAAAACCACATATCTATACATATCTTGCTTGTGAAATCTGAGGATCTTGCTTTTTTTCAAACTACTGTGGATGGAAGAAATCCTGCACCACCTTGGATGGGTGAAACATGTTGAAACCCTATATATAAATAGTGGTATATAATGGTACATAGTAGTATAAACCACCTATCAACTGGTGGAGGATTTCTTCCATCCACCCTATTTCTGTGGATCAAACTGTTGAATTGGACCGTTGAACCCTGAAATTCTCCTGGCTTCCAGCGGTTCAACTTTGACCCCCGCCTCTGTACTGGGAAAGGCAGGTATCGGCTGCGTGTCGCCTGCGAAAAGTGGAGATGCGAAGATTGTTGAGATCCAACCTATTTAGATGGGGAGTTTTGCTGGTACATACCCTCTGGTTATGTCAAAATAGCTATTGAAAATGGCAATTTATAGTGGATTTTCCCATTAAAAATGGTGATTTTCCATAGTTATGTTAGTTCACCAGAGGGTTGATGTTGATAGCTGGGTCATATCCCCTTGAAACCGGGTGATAAATGGGTTGTAGACCACTTGTTAAATCTTACGACTTCACCAAGTCCATGTCCCATCATGTCCCATCTAAGTGCAAATGTCTATCACCAACTCCAACCAACCTACACCTCTGAAATAGGTAACCAGGGTGATGTTGTCTTAGGATCTTGTCGGTGGTTATCTGTTTGGAACATAAGGGAATGACAACATTGAGCCAGGAATTCATCCATTCCCAGGGCGCCCCGGACGGTTTCGATTCAGTTTCGGCTGACAGAGAAGTTTTGGCGATATAATTCCAATTAATTCCATATAATTCCCGAGTAATTCCTACCTGATCCACAGAGCTTCTCACTAATTCCAAAATGGTGGCAGCCGCCACCATGATGGGCTTTGAATTAAACTGTCCAGAAGTGTAGCTTCCCCAAGGAACAGGGACCCCATATGGTCTGTTAAAAAACAGCTGTGACAGAGGCAAGCACGCTTTGATAGAAGAGTACCCTCCAGCAATCTCCCCATTGCCGTATTTTATATCCAGTTCCAGATCAGTCACCCCGCAAAAAAAGTTGGGATTTCCCTACCATTTTTGAGCACCGCCATCGCCAAAAACTCCCAATGGTCCCCCCAGAGCCCTCCTGGCTCCTCCGTGTCATCCTGCGAAGGGGGCGAAGAGGATGTCTTTTTGGTCAGGCATCCACAAGGTAAGGCACCCGTTTACAGTTGACTTGTAACGTGGTTAAGTGTTGGATCTGTTGGGTGTATGGGGAATATAACCATAGTATTCATGGGTTTATAAACCAACAAACGTCACTGGGGGGCCTCAACTTGGAAGATGGCAGATCTGATGAGATGGATATGGGTGGAACCTTTCTCAGGTCGCAGAGTGAGTTTCGCAAAGTTTGATCCATGGAAGAAATCTCAAAGTCATGGGGATCATCAGGATCATCAGGACGCCTATCTTTTTGCAAAACTTTGGCCAATCTAAGTAGTCCCATATGAATGAATCCCCCTGGCCATTTACTATATGAATTATATCTATCAATCATCTCTATCCATAGGATTACATGGGCCTCCACTTTCCATGCAGCTTGAGTCATACCAGAGTTGTGAGTGAGGATGCCTGATTGAATTGGACTAGTTCTAGTCTTGCCAGCACTCTCTAACTCACAAAGAAGGTTACAGGCTGGGAGTTCAACCCATCCAGAAAAAAATGTTGATCTCTTTCCAGGGATACAATCAAATACAAAACCAAGACAACTCCAAACTTCGCTTGTGCCTCACCCATTTGTTGGTATATGGTAGGTAAAGCACAATTTGTAAACCAAGCAAAAATTCACGGCAGAACGCAAAAAAAACTGCAACAACTTTCAGTCAGTCTTGATAGTCTCCGTTTTGAAAAATATCAATAATAATAGATAAATGTCGCATTACAAAATGGATGGAACAACATCGACAGGCACCAAGCTCGAGCCATGTTCCACCCTTTTGGCAGGGCGAGCAGTTCGTCGACATGCGCTTGCATCCGTTCTTGGCGACTGGAAGTGTCTTCTGCTCGTAGTTGAGTCAACAAATCCCACAAAAAATGTTGGTTCTTAACTACGAACACCATGCCACACAGTTCAAGCCCAAAATACTATACCAGTTATTTTTCATCGATATAAATGGGCTGATCATTCCATAGGATTCTTTCGCTGACATATAACTGGTCCACATGGAAAAGGATGGAAAAACTAAAAACTGCCAGTCTCTTCGTCCTGAGAGGTGAGTCTCGATGTTAAGGTGGATCGATGTACAATCATTGGATTGGTTTAAGGGAAAATCTACAGGAAACCATGCATTTTTCTATGAAATATAAGGGGTTCCTGCAAATGTTCCTATTAAGTGATACATGTTTCTTCAGGTCTGGGGAACGACCTGAAGTAAACAGTAAGAGTGCCATTTCTTCCGTCGATTCAGATGCATGATCTTCAGGAACAACCTCTTCCTGTCGCCTTGTTCTCAACCGAATTCTGGTTTTTGGGCACGACTTTGCAGATCCGCGAATGTGCCATTGTGTTTCCTCGCCATACCAGTGTGTATTTATATAAACGAAGATGAACAAAAAACCTTAACGGATCCAAATTCTTCCGTATCCAAATCAGACTTATCAAATGAATCAGTAAGTGATTGGTAGCTTTTCATAGTATGTTTTCCTCATAATTTTCCTGGGGTGTCATGGGGTAGACCCCAGCAAATGACTAAGCGTGAATCCAAACTCTGCTTCGGTATGCTTCAGTTCAGTTTTGGTCTTCTCTTTAGCAGCGTCTCATTGAGTCTCATTCTCAGCGGATCTTGAAAAAAAATGATACTGCACCCTTCGTGAAACGCAGCCGCCGCAAAAGCGCAAAGCTGAGAGAGCAGCGATCTTCATCAGATGAAGCCAACAATGTTTCGTGGGAGTAGTAGAGGGGCTGCTGTTGCATACAACTTACTATAACTTCTACTTGGAAGTGCAGTTCCTGTGAACTAAGTAGATATAGGATGATATAGGTCACCATCGTGACTAGGGTCCCATCTCCAAACTCATGGAAGTGAACTCACTGCGGTTGTACTCACTTGATCTCATTTGGAGGTTTCCTAAAGTAGGGGTACCCCCAAATCATCCATTTTAATAGGATTTTCCATTATAAACCATCCATTTTTGGGTACCCCCCAGCCATTAGGAAACCTCCATTTGTAGCTTATCCGAGGAGCTGAGCCTTGATGACTTCATCGACCAGTCCGCTTCGAATTGCGGTGTGATGCGAAGTACAGCATGAAAACCTGCATGTTGAACAGTTACCTTACATGATCCCAGATGTTGGTTGAGTGGGCAAGCGGGGAACAGCAACTCGTGAAAAAAATCCGGACTTCAACTGGAGCCCATTTCAACATGGCCGAAGATGCAGCACAGAATCCAGTTTTCAGGCACCAAAATTGGGCCAGAAATTCTCCACCGTAAAAGTTGATCATTCTACCGTGGTCGGGAAGCTCAATTCATAGCTCCAACTGGCTCCCCAGCAGGGAATAATGGATACCCATAGCTTCTTAGCTCCCTCCCAACCATTGGATTTTTAGGCTTTTAGGCTTGATCACAGGTGAGACCGTCGTGGATGGCGATTGGATAGCTGCTGGGCTCCTTTTGGAAAAGCAATGCGAGATGCTTGGTGCCATTCGCAAGTCCCCTCTAATCCCCTCCCCCTGCATATGGTTACAAGGTAAGGCCCGCCAGTTATAAACTCATTGACCAGTGCGTTGTATCCCCCATAGATCCAACACTTAACCAGTGATTTGCGTCTAGCGATTTCGTCAGATTGGAGGCCTCACCTCGTAGGGAATGGTATGGAAATCTACACATCTTTGGGACCATACAGACACCATCAGGGTGCTCGATCTGTGCACCTGGGATGAAAAAAGAAGGCTTACCCAGTACCCAGCTCTGCGCTGCCCTCCGGGCGTCATCTCCGGAAAGCTACAAGCTGCTGCCCCAGCCAGTAATGTTTGTTGCTGCATAAATCATCATAAATCCCATAGCTGTAATCACCACAAACCCAACAACCATACTTAACTTAGTCACGGGTAGGTTGGTTTATAAATCCCATGAAAACTCGAGTTCTAATATGTTCTAATTACCATAAACCCAACAGGGATACAAGTTATTTGCAGCAACTTAGCTAGGAGGCGGGGGCACCACCACCTTGTACTCCTCCTCAACTCCTCCAACCCAGGCCTGCCATGGCTGAATGAAGCGCGGCTATCCCTAAATGAAGGTGTTCTAAGTCATGGGGATACTCCCAAATCGTCCAAGTAGACCATGGCTTAGTATTGAACCCCATGGTGACTTGGGGATCCACCAATGGAAAAAAAAACACTACATGGTCCCAAATAGTCCCCTACAAAACGATGGTTTCCGTGGGGTGTTTAATTATATATATATATATACATTTATATTAGGGGGAAACGGATGGCCAATCTTGTATACCTGACATGAAATTAGATGTTTACCCTCTGGTAATCAAACATGGCAATGGAAAATCCTCCATTTATAGATGATTTTCCCTTTGAAACCTCCATTTATAGAGGAGGTCCAGTTTCAATTGCCCTGTTTGATTTCCGGAGGGTAGCTGGCTAGTAACTAGCAATTATCCCCATTTAAGGGCAACAACATCGAAGTCTTGGACTCAATAATCAACCATCCCCGATATCACCATTTTATCGGTGTCAAAAACCATCCCCAAATGGTAGGTTTATGGCATTGGGGCAACTCTCCAAACATGCTCAAGAATCATGGAGGATGAATTCTTCTGCAACAGAAAGCTGCCCTGCTCTGTTCTGACCAAATGGCCAATCGTCTGACCTCTAAATTCCCAGGTTGCTCGATTGCTGCCACTGGAGGATGATTCCTATCCCGCCTATCCCATGTCATCCATGAATCGTTATACTTAATACTTGGTTTAGTTTCAAAATGCGCTACCTCCAACTTTCAAAGACAAAGTTTTTGAATGTTTTTGATAGATTTTTGGGCAGCGCCTTTGGAAACAATGTTGGATAAATTGACTTACAGTACATGAACAGCAACCTGTGACAGTAAATGCATCGACGATCTGGATACGAGGGTGAAGATTCTGTGTCTAAGGGGTCAATTTTTGAATGGATTGATTTAAGGGAAAATTGAAATGAAAAAGCATGTCCTTGGCCCCAAGCCCAAGGGCATCCTGCAAATATTTCCCTTCAAGCATATCATTCTGCAATCATAAAGCTCAACTTTCATTTGCAACTTGTTGATTGAGCATGGGGCAATTACCCACATAGTTTGGTGGGCTTTCGCAAACAATGACAAAACAATGTGTATGATGGCTTCCGGAAATGGTCCAGTGTACTGCAGAATCTGCTTGAACCATCTATGGTTGACTGTGAATCAAATCAAATGAGTCAGATTTGGGGGTTTCTTAGAATGAGGGATCCCCAAAATTCATGGTTTACCATGGAAAATCCCACCAAACAATGGATGACTTTTCAGAAAGCTCCAGTCGCTGGCGAAGCAAGGCCGAAGTCCCACCCCAGGGCCTGCATAGGACTGATACCAGCCATCACACGTCTGGCCACGGCGTGGCTGTGGGGGAAAAAAAACACCACGGTATGCAATCGAGCATATCTGCTTCTTTGCCCCTTAAATCAGAGTAGAGAAGCCCCAATAGAATTCATGAGAGGTGGTTCTTCCATTAGTTGGGACCACTGTTGTGGTAAGACTGGTTTGGATGGCTCCCAAGAACTCATAAATGATCCACAATCACAGGCTCAAGACACATGCATGTTGGTTAGAATTTTCACAATCAACCACCAATTTGAAGGAAGTTTGGTTTCGTGCACGTGGAAGTGCAGTTCCAGTTGTAAGTGGATATATAACCATAGTTATAGGGGGTACATCCAAACTTGCCAAGTGATCTCAAACAACAAATAGCCTTTGCTTGCGGGCCTAAACTTAAACCAACAACCAACACATTCCGCATGTTTGAATTCCATGATTCATATAAAGCCCAAGGCTCCAAATGAACCTTTGTTTCTTTCAAATATAAACCGTCCAATCCATTGGCATTCCCACTTTTGACCTCAAATTGAAAGGCTTCACATCTATCCACCATGAAAAGTCCCCACCTCAGAACATCCCGCTCCAGCATAAAGAGGGGAGAGATTTCAACCTCAGTTTCGCAGTTTCTGTGAACCATTGGGGTTTTCTTAAGTCATGGAGTCACCATGGTTGTTTCAATGCTAAGTCATGGTCTGACTTGGATGATTTGGGATACTGCCATGCATTGGAAACCTCCAATTTACCTTCTGTGTCCACAAGGTGCACACTGAAGGTGAGTACGGCTGGTGCAAAATCACACCTGACTTCGTGAAGTCCAGACATGGGTTTTTTTGCGTCTACCTAAACATGGCAAGTTTGAAAAAATGATGACAAACCACGGGACTTTACCCAGGGTCCCCCCATCCCCAAAGAACATGACATCTGTCAGCGGGATGTGACCGGGCTATGGATTGACTAAGGACTTGTGCCCTCAGATAGAATGACTTGTGAGCCAGAATAGCCTAAGTCATGCTGGCAAAATGTCCAAAACGGTGAAACATGCTGGAAAAAATATAATTTAGGACTTGGGGTTCGGCTTTTGATTTGGGACTATGAATCAAGATGTTTTTGATGTTCTCTGTTTTTTTTTGGGAGGTTTTTTTACGTGAAAATTGGTAAAACACAGGTGTGCCGAATGTTCAAGAATGTAGAATGTCTCACATTTTGTACGTATCTCGTGGGGACGCTCTTGCCTTACCTGTTTTACATCCAATCTGACTGATGAGTTAGGAGTTTTGAGCACTTTGACATTTTGTGCAAGAGCTGATGACACAAGAAAGATGGATTTTGGCCATTCTTCCGAAGAATCCCGTCATCAGAACCTAGTATAAATGTCTTAATTTTTGACATCACCCAACAAATACGTTTTATCACGTGATGTTCTAAATATTCCGACCAATTATTTTTCAAGTGATGTTCAAAATCCCCAAAAAGAACATTTATCATTGTGCAAATGTGTATCATTGTGTACGGATAATAATGGATAGTAAATGGATAGCAATGTACAGTAATTATCCATTTGGAAACCCCTGGTAGTTTACATCAAAATCGCTGGTTCATTTGGACGGGAAAAAAACTCAACATGACCAAAGAGTGTAATTCCTTCCTCCATGTTTTCACATAGCATGACTGGAACTCTAAGCCTCATGCCTTTTGGATGACATCCCCTGATGCCAAAAAGATCTATATGATCAAAAAAATTACTTCTTGTACTTGGTGGTTCATCCCACTTAGTAAGTAGGTTGTAACCCTACACGTGGATTAAGCCTACTTATCTTACTTATCACTGGGGTTAACAATCCATTTACTAAGCGGGATGAACCACCAAGTAACACCTTCAATTTCAGAGCCGCAAAGAAATGCAGTTGTCACTGTCGTCACAGTCGCCCATCCCCTTTTCGGCAAGAGGCGTTCCGCACATATCTGGACAACGTAGGGAAGACCTATAGGTCACAGCTCAGCATGGCTGGAGATACTCAAGATGCTTCCATAATTTTGCGGGTTACCCTCCAGTATACGAACAGTTTGCTGTGGAAACCATGGATTCTATAGATGATTTACCTATTATTTGTATATTGATTTTCCATAGCTACGTTAGTTTACCAGATGGTATCCTACTTATAATTGGGTTAAACCATATTTACACGGGACAACAATACAGAACAATTCAGGGAATGCAGTTTTACCCTTCGGCAATCAGGCATGGCTAACGAAACTTTTGGGGGAGTAACCATGGAGGTTTAGTTCGCTGGGCAAATCATCGACCTAAAAGGGAAATTACTAGGTATTGTATTTGATGATTTGATGATTACTTGGAGGATCATCCCAGGAATCGTAACTGGTTATCCGCCGACCCTGGCCGACGCAAAGGGGGAGCGCGTCAGGGCAGAAGAGCATCTTAAGGTCCTCTACCGCCACCAATTTTTCACCGCCAGCAGCAACAACAACGCTGACAACAACAACGGCAACAACAACGATGACAACGACAACAACAACAACAACAACAACAACAACACCAACACCACCAACACCACCAACACCAACACCAACAACACCAACAACACCAACAACACCAACAACACCAACAACAACAACAACAACAACAACAACAACAACAACAACAACAACAACAACAACAANCACCAACAACACCAACAACAACAACAACAACAACAACAACAACAACAACAACAACAACAACAACAACAACAACAACAACAACACCAACACCAACACCAAAAACACCAACACCAACAACAACATCAACAACAACAAGAACAACAACAACAACAACAACAACAACAACAACAACAACCACAACCACAACCACAACAACAACAACAACCACAACCACAACCACAACCACAACAACAACAACAACAACAACAACAACAACCACAACAACAACAACAACAACAACAACAACAACCACAACCACAACCACAGCCACAGCCACAACCACAGCCACAACCACAACCCTTGGGGCATCGCCGGTGTGCGAAGCCCTACAATATAATAACATTTATAACTGAGCCATCAATAATAATCACCATCCCATCCTTTGATGCTGTTACATGGGGATCCGTATTCTGGCATATAATCTTCACTAAAATCCCCAATAAACCGCTTAGTGTAACCCCCTAGAATAACCAAGCAAAGAGGTATGTTTCATGGCTCAATTGGTGTTAATACTGGGCAAAAACTAGTAAATAGGCTGGATGTTCTTGATCTTGACTAGGTAATTGTCATCGTGTGATGCCACAGTCAACAATGTGCAAATATACAACTATCAATCATTACATGTTCCAGCATAATTTATAACCATAGGCATAATCATAATGCTAAAAATCCAACAAATTACTGCATATTAGTTATAATACAGTATATCAAGACCTCTTTAGTCCCTCCCCCTTCTTGTCCTATTTACACGTCTCATTCTGCCCACTGGCCCTTCATTCATGCTGCGGATTGACATCCCTTGGTGAATATGAAATGAATGTTCGCTACAAGGTGCCGCCCGGCGAAGTTGACGCACTTTGGACTTGGTTAGGTGTTGGGTTTGTGGGCCAAGTTTTATGGGGGAAAGGGGGATCTTTTTCAGGAGCTCATGGGATGATAAACCAAGAGTTACGTGACTGGGGGTCCTCACCCTGTGGTAGAGAGCTATGGATACTCATCCCACATAGACATTTCACCAAAAATGGTATGTCTCGACTCACCACGTGACTACGCCTCCAAGAATCAAGCATGACGTGCTCTTATGTGCTGGAACACATCACCATGTTAGAAGATCATCTGCAATTGGGGGCCAAAAAGGAAAATAGCGTAACATATTGGGTTGTCTGACAATAGGTACCAAATCCATTGGTTAGTGATCATTACCACCATTAAATAGCTATAATTGGGCATATACCCTATTTTCAGACACACCCATATTGCAACATAATCCTTTGTTGACCCATCCCATCCCCCGGACGGCCTGATCCTTCTCGTATCCAGGTAGTAACAGCTCATCAATGGATTGATCTTGGCTGCTACTATACCTGCCGCTGGTTTCAGTGGCAGGGAATTCTTTGAGAATCGAAATTTCGATTGTCCTCCGGTCGTGACTTCAAAAAATCTGGCCGCTGGTCGTCAAAGAATCATGACATCACCCAACTGTTGGTGGTATAATCTCCAACAGGAATTTGAAAATGATGTAACGTGATATTCTAAATCCCCCAAACACGACATTTACCAATTAAGCCCTGATGAAAAACAGTGGTTCCTCTTTGTGCAACAACAGGCTGCAGCAGGATGCACGACTTGTCGACATGGAAATTCTGCCCTTTTTGGTAGATCAAGACACAGCATTATAAGCCTCGGATAGATAGAAAACTAAAGTGCGGATTATAGTAAATACATATTGCCAAAAATCAGAAACCATTATGATGGACCATTATGGCATTCTGGTATACGGATATGTGCAGTATCCTGGGATGAAATTGCCACTACTGGTACTCTTCTATACACAACGGACCATTTCTGCAGTGGTATGATATTTTCAGGTTGCCAACATCTGCCATCTGCCCTTAAGACTATCCCAAAAAGGAAAAGGTCATCCTTCTAAGTATCTGGAACAAGACTTGTGGCACGAGGGTCTGGAAGAAACAGCAATCTCAAGACTCCTCTACTAAGCGACCTAGTGATTTTGGGCTGCAACTAGGCTCTTTACTCCCCCATGTAGTGTGCTAAACCGTGCTAAACCCCTAAGCATAGATCTTGTATAGGGCCCGAACAACATGAAGATATGAAGTTTAGCATTGAGTAAACACTAACACTATCCTCCAAGTTATGGTTGGCGGCATATTTTTCCAGGGGCCTGGCCCATTCCTCTACCGCCATAGCTTCCCGTTGCGCACCGGGCAGGGAGGCTCTGCTTGGGCGTGGTAAAATTGCTGGGAAGTCCCAACAACATCACTGAACCTTGGCGAGAAATCGCCCGCCATGACGTGCCAAGAATCGACTTCGTGGGCCGTTATTCTCTGGTAAACGTTTACATAACTATTGAAAATCTCCTTCTTTAATGGGAAAATCAACTATAAATGGCCATTTGCTATAGCTATATTAAATTACCAGAGGGTACTCTCTGGGAATCAAACGTGGCTGGCTGGAAAATCCTCGAACTAGCCATGGAGGTTTCGTTCGCTGGGAAAATGATCGAACTAGATGGTTGTCTTTTCCAGCTAGCCACGTGGCTGATGACCGGAGGGTAAACCAACTTCTAAGCGGGGAACCTGTAGGAATTGTGGGGAACCTGTAGGAATTGTGGGTGGGATTCTATCCGATCTGGGATATGGTAAAACCTTATTGTGGTAGGTTGATTGCACCTTCTCGCTGCAGCTTTTACAGATGTTAAACGGACAGAGATGGTTTATTGGTGATATTTTGAGGAATATGCAATGAGAGACGGGTTACTTTGTAACCATGATTCACATACAATTTCAAGTGATGATAGTTATGTTTACTGCAACCACACCAACAAATGATGGATGCTACTGGAAATGAATGACCCCTGATACACTTGTTGCTTGAAATTAGGCTCCTACAATTGGACCCCCAGGGACCCATGGTCACTTCCCACCTCCCAATTCTTGAGCAAGCAAGAATAATCTTGAAATAAATGATATTCAATGATTTAAAATAAATGATATTAAATGATGGTATTTCTGGCTATTGCCGGGTTGACTTGCTATGTTCAAACACGGCAGTTGGATTGCAAAGGAGCAACGTCACCGCACTGTGAATTAGATCAACCTGGAAGCAACAAATAAAGACGAACATCCTGCCAAATTATCCAGAAGCTTTAGCGATTTCAGGGATTCCGGTCATGTCATGCATAGGCTCATGAGAGTGAGTTGAATAAACAGACAAGAGCTATTCAATTCTTCACACAACCATGGGCAGAATCCAGTTCTATATATGTTGGGACATACTCGCTTATGAAAATGTATATATATATATATATGTATATACATATCGAATTGAATAAATACATCAAAATATGATTATCTGGTTCCCACCTAGAATGTGGGTGTGCCTGAAAACGGGGTATCTCCCCAAACTGGCGATCAAGAATGAGGATATGACGGACCAATGGATTAAGGGTGTACCCTCTGGTAATTTCTTACAGTTTGCTATTGAAAATGGCCATAGAAATAGTGGATTTTCCCATCAAAAATGGTGATTTCCTATAGTTATGTTAGTTTACCAGAGGGTACATCCCAGCAGAGTTTGGTCTTTGGGTGAATTCAACACCGCTCTGCGACAGAATTTCTGAGATGCCAACCACCCAGCGAGACCATAGGACGCCCATCCATGCCTCACAACACCACAAACGTTTGTGGGTGGTTTTCATAGGTAGACAAAGAGGGAAAAAATGGCAAATCTTCATCCTAACAGTGGCCATCATTTACTTATAACGGGTTTGAGCAACCCTGAAATTCGATACAAAAGTTAGAAACCAACTAATAATAAACAAATATCTTCTCGGAGATCCTGGTGTTGTTGGACACCCCTACATTTCTCGAACAAGATGAGTGGTTGAAAATCTTTGTTGCGTGAGCCAAACGACATGGTTCTGATTGAGTCAAGGATTTCATATGGACTTATCAACAGGCGAGAAGACAAAACCAATCCACGTTTAAGCGCCACCGCTTGGTTAAGACTACCTGTTACAGCAATGATCAGCGATATCACTAGCTGGTCTTGTGGAATGAGATGCAAATAAACCCACTGGGACATCGAGAGAACTGACGTCACATCTCTGACACTTGGGTCTCTGTCATGTTGTTTTAATGATTTGGCCCTAAAACAAGAAAAATAATGTTCTACTGGCAAAAACACAAACATACAAACATTGCCGGAATGTTCCTTTCCAGTTTCCCCCAAAAAGTACGTACGCAGGCACCGATTAAAAAACAACTCAGGCTCCATTGGGACATCCTACGTTGAGGCAGTAGCAGGATGTCAATAACCCAGATTTTCATAACGGTGTATCTTCCATCTTGAGTCATATATAGTTGTTATCACCAATACTTTGAAACTGGGAAGCACATCCTGGTATTTCTCCATTGAAATTGCTACAAAAAAAACAATGTGAACAAACCCATTGACCAACACTTCACCCGCCACTTTATGCAGAGATTGCGCAAGAAAAAAATAGTGAGCTGTGTAATAGACTGTTCCGTCTATTATTTCTTTTCATCTCTCTCGCTTTCTCTATCTATCTCTCCCTCTCTCTCTCTCTCCGTTTATATCTCGTCTCTAGACATAATCATACACATCATATACATTCATATATATATATATAATACATTATTTTATGTATATGTATATGTATATATAATCATACATACATATCGTATACATTTATACACATATCATATGTATATATATATATATACTGAAATATATATATATATATATTGTATATATTTATATATACATATTTTGTCATATCATAACATACCATACCATATCACATCACATCATATCACGTCATGACAAATCATATCACGACGGTATGTAACTTTCATCCATTTTCAACACCTTATCCATCTTTCAAATGGGGGTTTCCTAAAATGGGGGTACCCAAAAATGGATGGTTTATAATGGAAAATCCCAAACAAAAATGGATGAGAACTGGGGGTACCCCTATGACTTAGGAAACCTCCAAATCAAAACCGCTTGGTACCCGCGTGCCTACCATCAACTCGCTGCACGGCATGGTATTTACGACCAACGATCCAGGAGGTTGAGGAGCTTCACCTGCAGGTGGATGCGTCCTGTTAAAACAGGGGACTTGACCCGCCGGGAATCAAACGTGGCAATGGGAAATCCCGTATACCCTCTGGTATTGCCTAACATAACTATGGAAAATCACCATTTTTTATAGGAAATCCACTATTTCTATGGCCATTTTCAATAGCTATGTTAGTTTACTGGAGGGTAGATGGAGGTGTTAATGGGAAAATCATGTATGAATTTGATGGGTTTTCCAGCTAGCCACGTTTGATTACCGGAGGGTAGCCATCAAAAAGACTTATTTGAGTGATTTGGGGTATAAAACCAACCCTTTTGCAAGGATACCAAGAGATATTCCATGAGACCTATACACATTTAAAAACACATTATTACTCAGAACCAAAGAGATAATGCTTGGGTTTGTCCACTGAGATCAGGTATGTATCAATCCCAATCTATGGCCATCAAACAATGGAAAAGGTTGGGTTTAAGCATGTTTATTTGGTAAATCCCAGTTCATTTGGAGAATTTACCCGAAGTGGAATTACCAGGCTGGTATTAAAGTCACATCTACTTCCAATTCAAAAATAACCGTACGTCCAGGAAGTAAAATTGAAATACAACATATGACATTCATTGAATTGGGATATAGGACGGATCTAAAGCAGGGATTCTATTTGTTTGATATTGCAAGATTGTTCGAAACCTATCTTTCCAATGACGTGGTGCCCATAAATTAGGATAATGTCAACTCCGGAAAAATGTTGACCCCTGGGCTGTGCAATTGACAGGGTACCATTGTAATAGCAGATGCTTGCATTTTGGGGGTGCAATCAACCAGGGTTTATCCTCGGGGCTGGCATTGTTCTACTTTCTGGCCATGAAATCACGGGAAAGAAAGGAACTTTTGAACGTAGATAAGCCATGACCATCATTTTTGGCGGATACCCAAACGGGGGAATCCATGCCATTGTCGAACCGCCCCTTACTCGATCATCCATTTCACCTAATGTAGAACTGGGCTTCTAACCCACTGGTCCATAAATCACTGGCCAGAAAATCCATGTCTCCAACCGGTTGTTGAGGCATATTGGAACGGGGACCGCTACCCTCACTACCACATACTACCACGCACGATGACAGCAGCAACAACAACGAATTGAAATAGTAGCGAAGACACAAGCAACATTAAATATATGTGTATATATATATACTCATATATATGTTTATATATATAATATTATATAACTATATATATATCTGATTATATATATATATATATTCATGTATATGTTTTTATATATGTGTGTATATATATATAACTATATATATATGATTACATATATGTATAAATATATATATATATACGATTATATATATAATTATGTATATATATATAATTATATATATATATATAATTATATATATATTGTATATATTGAATATCAATATATATATATATAATTATATATATATATAGAAACCCACTATGTCAATTTACGTCTGTTTTTTGAATGTTTGCATGCGTCCTGTGCATGTTCTGGCATTTCTCTAAGGACAGAACCAACTCTCGCCGACTTGCGTCCAGTTATGTAGAGCATGTCCTACGTTTCCTGTGACCCTGGAGGATCACGGCAAAATTACTCAGTGTGTCTCAACTACGCCTCAAAGATCTTGCACATGTTTACTATTTTTCCACTTAAAGGGTTTCTCAATGATTGATACATCATCTCAGTTGATAACACATCATCTCAGTTAAACCACATCGATCCACATTTCCTCTCAATCATCATCTTGATTGCCTTCCGGTAATCAACATGGAAATGGACATCCCCATTTATTTAATACTTATGTATAGACATTGTTATTGATTTTCCCATCAAAACCTCCATGTGTTCTCAAATTCTCATTGCCACATTTGACTTACATCCACATTTCAGGTTTTGTTTAGGAAAATTGCATTATCCTAAACTCCAGCTGGTGGTTTCCAGCGCAATTTGCCTGTTTGGGATCTCACCTGGTCCAGGAAATTGAAGATCTCCAATAGCACGACTAAGCATAGAATCTAAGGCTACATACCCTCTAAAGATGTTTTTTCTTTTCCCTAGTTAATCTATTTTCTCCATGACTGGCAAACAAATCCGCCGCTTTCCTTGTTTTCTCCGGGGGCATCAGCATGTTGCTGCGCACGAGGATCTGCTGCTGAATTCCAACCCAGACAATGGTCCGGATCAACGGGTCATGCGAAGCCGCGAGTGCTTCCAGGTGTGACTTCGTGGGGCATTCAGCCGTAACAAAAAGAACAATCATTCCCAGTCAATTCTCAACCATACAATTTTGAAAGGATTTGAAAGGCATTGTTACATGAATCATCCCATTTTGAGGCCCACCCAAGTTCATATAGCACTATTAATGGGATTGTTTAGTGGATACCACAGTATGTAAATGATCCATTCTTGGGAAAAAAATATGATGAAACTTCCCGAGGTTCAAACTACAAGTAGCAGCAATAGCAAATCTGAGAAAATCCAGAAATGATGTTGATTTTCTTGATTTTCTATTTCACTCTGTTAGTTGAGGGGAAGATCTACAGTCTACAGGAAACCATGGATTGGTTTAGCAGTCAAATCCCTAAACCAATTCTGGTACTACGCGGTTTCCACGGGGCATCTTCCTGATATCACCTGTCAGCACCTGCGGGTCCATAGGGAAGATCCTTTTTTGTTTTGCCCAACTTAAGGGCAAGGCATTGAATGCCAAGTTCAATGATGTCAGTATGGGTCAAACTAGCAGAAACCACAAGGTCAGCAAGAAAATGACGAGATCACCAAGCAAACATGGAGGAAATCTCAATATGAGACGCAGGTTGAAACAAACAATGGGAAATCATGGGAAATCTGCGTTTTGATCCATGTTCAGTACGAACCTAGTTTTCCCTCTTTCAGCTAGGTTACACCCTGAGCTTTCTCTAAACTCAAGATCGGTGCATGGTTCCACTTGGTTCTAACCTTCTACACTTTCATATTGGTCAAGCCTGATATTTTGGCATCCCCCAGCTTGTTGTCTTGAAGTTCGACACTTTTCCATGTCAGAAGTGTGTGTTTGATCTTATCAACAACACTATCAAAACTGTTGGTAAGGTTGCATCGAATTTGACTGTACCATACTGTACCCACCAAGAAAACATGGATTCATGGCAACAAGGGTCACTTGCCAATCTGGGCGGCAAGATGCGGCAAGTCTTCAAGGTTTGACCCAGACCCAGCCGATGCTTCAACCTGATCTTTGCAAGTCAAGCACTGGTTCCATCTCAGTCTTTTCAAGGCGGATACAAGGTGATGCCCCAGTTCATCAAATAAGTTGGTTTATGGCAGATATACTATGTACTGTAGATATCTATGAATAATTAGTTCATGGCGCTACAAAGCAACACACACATACAAGGTGGTGCCCCGCAGATTATAAGTTGGGTTAACTTGGTTTATAAACCCAATGAATACTACAGTTGCATCCTCCATGAAGCCAACAGTTCACCTACCTTGTAACCGGCTCCGGGTACCGCCTCGTACCTTCTGGTGATCGGCCACGATACACCGGCTACGCCATGGCTACGCCATGGCTACGCCATAGTCATCTAGCTTGGCCCCTCACAGCGGCGCCGCTTCGCCAACGGTTCAGCTTCAAGAGCTTGGAGGAAGTTGACCACCTGATGAGGTCAAAGCATATGGGAATGGGCCAAAATTTCAGGCCTAGAATACCACAGATTTTTGTCCGTTTTTAGCACCATCCAATTTTAGGGATATCTAAAAGTTTGACCCACACCCATATCTTGATGGGTAATGCAGCTGTTCCCCAATCGGCAATAGATGAACATCTGCAGAAAAACGTTCAAAAGCAATGATTATAGAGCCAGTAGCTGCATTGAAGCTGGACATGCTGCCGTTCACCAACCACAAATGGAAGGGGAAACTCGACAACACATGGTTTTCAACCAACAACAAATCGGCAGTGGATCACAAAAATCAAGACCTTCAAAGGTGTTAAGACCGAACATCAGCCATGATCTAGACAGGTACCCTCCGGTAATCAAACGTGGCAATGGAAAATACCTCATATATAAATGGAGGTTGAAATGGAGGGATCAACTAAAAAAGATGGTTTTCCAGCTAGCCATGGAGCTGATCACCAGAGGGCACAACAATTGAAACCCTCCGATTGAACTATTCCCAGTTCAGAGTATCGTTCCGAACGCGTCCCATAGGCATGAAGTTCTCAAGAAGCTTGGCTTCGCCCAAAACTCTACAAGATGTCCCCCCAATTTATTTTTCCAACCTTGGGAACATGATTACCCATACAAAAAGGGTGCAGTTATAGCTCTTAACACTTACAACTGACTTAATTCATGATAGAAGACCTCAGTTATAGAATTCCCAATCCCATTTAAGGCCAATTTACATGGGCCTAATCGCTGTACCCCAGACCTTTGCCTTCCAGAACCGGCCCCACCTGATGATGGCACTTGGCTGTAGCAATCTGTAGAGGTGTTTGATTGCCTGCAACGAACAACGGGAGGATTGTGGACCTGGACATCGCTGGAGGCTACTTGATACTTGGACAATGAACTGAGAATCATCCTCACTGGCGATAGTAAGCATGTTTTTTTAGGGTCCCCTAGTTGGGGCTATTCCATTGGTGACTGGCGTGGAAATCAAGTTGCTAGCCGCTTGGAAAGTGTGATGTCTACCCTTTGGTAATCAATCATTGCTATGGAACATCACCATAAACAGTAGAACATGGAACCAATTGGCTCATGGTTTCCTGTTCGCAAACCGTAGCAACTTAGCGGAAGGTAAATCCATCTATTGATCTTATAGATGTTTCTTTAATGGTATATAATATCACATGATATCCCCATTTAGGTTTCCGTAGCAAATTGTTAATTACCGGAGGGTATCAACCACTATTCCAATAACATCTGATGAATCAATCTAATATTCCATTGTATCGCCATTTTTCTCCATTGCCATAGGGTAAACCAGCATAGATGTGGAAGACCCACGGTTTCCCTCGGAAAATAATCTGCAAATAGCGGGTTTCCACATCTATGCTGGTTTTCAGGATGGTATATCCCTTTTGTATTCCCAATCAAAAAATATCAACCAACTCCTTGCGACTTTGTCAAAATCCTGCCTTTGTCAACAGCATTGACATCCGCTCGCGCCAACGCCAAGGCTTGCACCTTGAAAGCCAATGATCACTTCAGCATGTCGGCAACGTATGTCAAGGGGGATGGGATTATCATACATAGTTTATACATATATATAACCCTCCAAATCAGAAGTCTTCCCAATATATGTGTTTATAGATATTTTAGTAATCATACTAATCATAGATAATTTAGATATCGCAATATATATATACAATGAGATGAGATATATTGAATGAAAATGTCAATCTATAGTTATCTATGGATATACTATATATAATATTTCATCATACTGTAAATATCATATGGATATTAGACATGCAAATTCCAGATGGTGAACCTCTACTATCGCTTGATATTCTTGACCTCTTCCGCCGTTGGATCGAGCCACAGAGATCTCGTCGGGGGTGCAGGAATTGAAACCCTCATAAGTTGGGATATAACCTCGAGAACTACTTGGTGGCTCCTCCCACTTAGCAAGTGGTTAATAACCATGGTTAGTAAAGTCTCCTTCGTGGATTATCCCATCTATAAATGGGCTATACCAGTTATACCTATGGGCAAATTCACCACTTACTAAGTTGGGATATAACCTCTAGAACTAGGGTTATACATGCACTCATAACTTTCACTGCACTTCCAAGTGATGACACTTAAAATCGCAATATCCTGGTGGATTTACCACCTTATCCGATCACATCCCAAGCCAGAAACACTGTGAAAGGCAGTGCAAAGATGAATATCAATTGAAAAATATGAATGGTACAACACAACAACACATTCTGGAGACCTTGAAGCGGTTGTCTAACTTTCATCTACGCCACAGACGATTCGTATCTCATCCATCATCTCAGAACTCTCCGGCACCAGATTTTTTTGTTCAATGGTTAAAATTCCTATTTGTCATACCCAAACCATGTTGATAAACGCATTTTTTTCATGTTTCTCATGGTTGTACCCCATCAATGGAATCTCAGCCATCATCTCCCATCAACCAAGAACCAACAAACAATAGAAATACATGGAATATTAAACACCATTTATGAGTAACCTGTAGTTTTATCTTATCACCATGTATAGTCAAGACCATTTAGAATTAGCACCATTAAACAGCATTTATAGAAATTAAACCCCATTCTTGAGGAACCTATAAGTATATGGTCTTAATTTGAATAAAATATAATAAAAAATATTTCTATATTCTTACTATCAAAAAATAGCCTTCCCCACGGAGATATCCCCATCTCCCCCCACACTTATGGCCCGAAATACCAATTATAAGTCAGTAGGTCACCATAAATCACCCCGTTTATGGAAGTATGATCACATTTATAGCCATTTATAGCCATATATAGCCATATATTAGCCATATATGTATACCCATTATAATCTAATTTATAACCATTTATAGAACCATTTGTAACTGGTAAAGGGCCTTAACTGCATCATCTCCCACCAAGCCGCCGCTTCCAGCTGCCCCTTCTGCGCCGCGCGCCATAGCGCCGTGGCCCCCTCTGTGTCGCGCCGCTCCAGTGTCGTCGTGGACACCGACGCCAGCAGCGGCAGCAGGGGCAGGTGGCCGCGACCGGCGGCAAGGTGCAGGGGCGACACGGCATCACCTGGGAGTTGTTGGTTCAAGAAACACGTTGGTTTATGACCCATAGAACTTGGAACTACTGGGTTTATGGTGGATATATCTTCTATAGATTACGGGACTTAGTTTCAGGAAACATTACCCTCTGGTGATTTAAGGGGTAGCGAACTGGAAAATCACCTTTTTTGAGAAGGGTAAATCATTTTTATTATCGAAGTAAATGGGCCACGGCTTCCAGTTCGCTATGTTAAATAACCAGATTGTAAGTTAGTTTATGACCTTGTCTCCCCGTGCCTGCCTCAGTCTTGAGTTCCTCTTCTGACTGTCCCAGCAGTCTGCACAGCTTCGTGCACCACCTCGTAGATCGCATGAAGCAATCGTTGACTCTGCCAGTGAGCAATTGCACTGAGATGGCTGGCACAGAGGCCTCCATAGTAATCCGATAGGATAAGTAGGGCCGATGTCCACTCATGACTGGGGTTGTAGCCCACTGATCTATGGTGGATATACCATGATTTACGCGAAGATGGGAGATTTGATTGACCATACGGGAATGCAATATGGGATACAATGATATAACAAACAGATACAAACATTCTGGGGTACACAGGTGTGTCCTCAAACTACGGTCACAAAGTCTGTTCATTTGACGATTGTTTACCAATTTTGATGTATCTTTTTCAGGAACCCATTCCAGCAAGATTTGAATTCACACGATTCCTTCAAAAAGGCAGCACATGTGATAAATCATCCACAATTCTAAATGTGCTACCCTGTGATTATTTAACATAGCCATAGAAAATGGTCCATTTATAGATGATAAACATGGTGATTTACCTTTCAAAAATGGTGGTTTTCCATGGCGAACTATTCGTCATAACCAGAGGGTAGATGTTTCTACTAAAGGGTGACAGGGTGACCGTACCATGGTGGTCTCAGAAGTCAAGATGATGACATGGTGAAGGTGGTTTCTTGACCACTGGACAATGTATTGATTAAGCAACACCATGTAACGTTGGCTTACAAACCTGAATGAACCGCATTAATTGGAAATTTAATGATAGTTATAACTTCGAGTACCATAAATCCTAGTCAACCGACTTATAAAGCAACTTGGCTACCTAAACACCACATGTAACATAGAGCTTTTTGACACTATAAACTCTTGTTTTCTGGTACTTGTACTGAATGAAGCAAAGAGCTTCATAGCACCGTTGACAACCATTTCTGGCAAAACTAGCTGCACAACACACAAACTGTGAATACCAAATGTCCCTGGGCCCTGTGTTGGTATATGCGGGTTACCATTCGGGTTTCTCTGTCCCAAGTGTCATAATCATTGCGGAATACATGTTATTTGGGCATAACCCATATCTGACAAAGCCTTTTCCACCCGTTTTCCACCATTCATTTCACTGATACTTGAGACTTGAATAATCTCAGATCATCTCAGATCCATGATCTATTGCTACCCCCATTTTTGGGTTGGCCTCTATGAGATTCGTACGAAATCAAAACAATCAACATAATCAACCACAGTCATTCATGCGGCCAATTTCTGTTGCTGATTCCTCTGATTCCTCCACGGTTCACCCTTGCGGCGTGTCGCCATCTCCCTGCATGGCATCGCAGCGGGCCGCCAGCAACGTTTCGACCAACTCCTTGTGCCCACCTCAGTGGTCGTCCGTGGCAAGGATCCAAGGATCATTTTACTGGAAAGTTGGGAACAACTCATGGAACCCATACAAGGTGGTAACCTACGTGGTACCCTCGTGTAAACTAACATAACTATGGAAAATCACAATTTTTAATCGGAAAATCCACTATAAACGGCCATGTTCCATAGCTATCCTAGTTTACCAGAGGGTAACATGTGGTAACCCCCCCAATTATGTTTGTTGGTTTATAGACCTACTAGTTCGTTACATTCGCTGGCGAACACCACGTGGAACCCATGAACTTGGCGAAGAATCGGGGGCACCACCTTAGCTAAGTGTCATGGTCAAGTTCCACCTTAGCTAAATTGGAACCTCCTACAGATCTTGGACATGGGGGAAAGAAGCGCTGAACATATGGATGTCGCAAATCTTAAAAATGGTGATAGAAAGGCAATGTCACTGATGCCACCAACAGCAACATGTGATAGAAATAATTGTTTATGAATATTATATCCAAATTCTTGGTTAGCAATGCCCATATTCGTCCAAATAGTGCACATAGAAATGGGATGAAATGGGATGGCTCTCCAAAACCAAAAACAATCAATCGTAAAATCACCCAACTTACAGCTAGTTGTTGGCCATATCAGCTGCTGGTAGAGGTTTTAGTTCGACCTTTTTGGACTCACTGATGGGCCCACAATCCCTTTTTCTGATGATTCAATCAGTTCAATTCCCATGTTGCCTGTATATGTTGTGTTCACAAATCATCAGCCAGGGATTCCGGACCCATCTTCAATCCAAAAACCCAGGACTTTACACCTAAAAAGAAACACATTCATTGTAAGTACAAGTATGTCATAGTTACAGCGTTTATATCACGGTATATCGCAACTTATGGGGGTTTAAATTCCCATAATTGTGCATTTTTTTCCACCCCAACTGCACTTCCAAGTGCCCAAAAAAAAATGGTAGCATAGTTGCGGAAAATCACCATTTTAAGAACAGTAAATCATGATGAACATTGATTGACTAAATGGGCCATGGCTGATGGTTTCCGTAGCTATGTTACTTCACCAGAGGATACCTTCGGTTCCCCCCCATGGATCCAGGTATGGTTAGCAGCGACGCCAGTGCCTGACATCGCCGAGTCACTCCACGTGGCACAGTACAAGGCGCTGCGACCCAATAGACAGGCGGCGTTGATCGAGGCCCCTGGGGGATGTGGATGACATTTGGGGTTTTAACATGATTTAACCAGCAAAAATGGAGATGGGTTCTTCAAGGAATTAGTCGAATTAACATGGGGAAGATGAACCAAAACTAACCTAGATGTGGAGAATCATGGAAAATCCGTGGTTTCCCGTTCGGAAAGTGATCTACAAATGGTGGGTTTTCCACGTCGAATAGTTGGTTTACCCTGGGCTAACATGATTCAACCAACAAAAACGGGGATGGAACATGTTTTTTTTTGCGGAAATTGAAGAAACCAAACTTGGCGATTTCGAATTAATTCTGGGCACAGTAATTTCAAAACAAATCGCTTAATTACAATTTTACCCACAAACATGCGCATTGAACAAACCAAAATATGGTTTCAAAAAGGCGAAAACAATTAGATGCAAGGGGGGTGTATCCCAATAAGTAAGTTGCAAATCACTTCTATACATTCTGTAACCATGCTTTATCCACCAAAAAACAACCAACGTATGAGATGGATATTTCCCGTAACCACGCAAGTAGGTGTCAGAGATAGTCAGCCCCAACAAGTACCAAGATGTGGACATGAACAGCCAAAATGCGGTTTGAACCATCAAAAAATGATAAATTAAAATGATGTAAAAAAAAAGAATAAGAGTGGAGATGGTTCCTTTAGGAATGGGGTATACCCCAAGCCTCCTCCATTGTTTGTGTTATGAGGAAAAGTATGATCAATGGAATTTCGACGCACAAACCCATGTGGTACAAATGGAGGCATTGAATTTTGGCCATCTGGTCTGTGACTATTTAGGGTTGTATACTCCCACATGAATGTATTTTGCTCTAATCAACCCAACACTGTTGAGGTTTGTCTACATCGCTTGTGGTGAGGTTCGGGATGTGAATGTATTCATTCCCAACTTAGTGACGGCTATTCCAATGACCCTCAAATTATTGGCACTTCATTTCAAGAATATCCGCAACCTTTGAATCCTCGAAACTGCTTGAACGGCCTTGTAGTCATCCAGCAATCTGAAGATGACTGTAGTCACTCTGAAATGGTCCCAGAAGCGAGTAGATCAAGACAGTGCGAAAACATGTTTTTAGAATTTCTCAGATATGCTGAACTGTCAATGGGATGGGATGGTTACTGAAAACTATCAATGTTGAACTATAATAACATATTTTGAGATGGGATGAAAACAGTATGTTGAAATATATTGAAGTTGTTTTCAATAAACCATCCCATCTTTATCCCCTTTGGCCTACCCATGGGGGTGAGAATCGTGCAACCGGACCAACGCACCCAGCAATCACTGCAACTGATGTTTTTCTCTGTCCGAAGGCCATGCGTGGTCCATGTTTTGACCAGCCAGAGGCAACGCGGCAACGCGTGATAGGTCACCAAAATATCGACGAGCAGCTGGTAGTGCATCTGCACTGTGCGATGAAGGGAAGCGCTATTTATCGTTGTTTATGCATACACAGCCTGAGCATGGGCGATCAGACTCCAACAAGGTTTTTAATTTGCCAGCATGCCAATATATCCAGACATGGTCAGTGGTAATGAATTTGAAATCAGGATCTCGTGTCGCCAGGCGCATGCAAATTAATCTGCAACCACATGGTTTTTTCGGAGCCATAGTTTGACAACCAGCAGGTAATGATGATATTGAAGATACTGGTGCCAAATCTCGTCTTTACTTCCACCACATTCCAAAACCCAACCTTAAAAACAATGTCCATGCTTTGAAGATTACAAGGCTCATTCATACCAAAAGGAAGCCGGCCCATTTAGCACAAGGGCAGGCGAAGGCAATGGTGAGGCTTGCCAATGCTGGCACCTCAAGTCAATAAATTGATGGCTGCTGCTTTTTTTCGCTTTAAATTAAACCTCAAATCATTTCCCTAGCGCGCTCATCGCCACGCAGGTTTGACCGGCCTTGCGAAACACCGGTGCTTTGCCGGCTGCGCACATGCCACGATTCGGCGGGAAGATTGGCGACAAGCCACAGTGCGGCATGCCACCACAATTGGCCGGGAAGATTCGTGACAAGCCACAGTTTGGCATGCCGCAATTGGGCGGGAAGATTCGCAACAAGCCACAGCTTGGCCTGACATAGCAAAGATACGCAAGCGCAAAAGGATTTGACATTGGAGGACTCCACTCTCGGTTCGGTTTCAATATGAGGGGCACAAGCTTTCACGGCAACATTTAATGCAATCCTATGCAAGCTGGTATAATCTGCAAAGACCTTGGTTTCACAGAGGCTGATCACTGTCATGTTGGTCACTCGCCTGGTTTCTGCAGCAATCGTGGTTTTGACCTTGGCCTTGGCATGCTACCGCAACAATGTAGAAAAGAACAAGACAGCTCAAAGATCTTAAAGTAATGGGGAGAGAGATGGGAAGAGCGAGGGAGGAGGAGAGAGGAAGAGAGAGAGAGAGAGAGAGAGCGGGAGAGGTCAAGAATGGTGGGCGGGCAAACTTGATGTTTTTTCATTTGCTGCCTTGGTTTTCGGCCACTTGGATGCTGGATTCATCGTTAGCCACACAACTGCTCCACACAACAAGACATGCAAACGAGGCACGGCAAGATGCGCAGCATCCCCTGAGTGGCAACAAAAAATGGCTGCAGCAAAGCAGCAAACATGCCTCCAGCCAGCCCCACAAACAGACTGGACTCACCACTGCAAAGTTTTGCAACGGAAACCAAACATGTTTTGCTTTTTTGCCCTGCTATCTCAATGCATTGGCCCTTGCTTCCAACTTATAAAGAGGCCATCCTGCCGTCTAAACCGAGCGATGTGACTACATTGGTCTTCGGAGTTGGGAACTCGCTAGTGATGACCCCTTCTTATCCCAGGACACCCTCTACTTTTTCTTGTCCGGGCCTATCGAAAACATTTTGCCACATCCATGATGATGATTCTTGTGCGATTTTGGATATGCCCACATTCATGTCCACTCAAAACATGTCGTACATGGCCAGAAAACCTTTTCAGCTCAGCTGCCGGATGGGGTTGCCAAAACTCCACGCTGCCTGGCCGTCACAAAATACGAAACACCTTTGACCTGCCCGAAGCTTCGTCAAAACCCACTTCTTCGAGCGTGCCTCATTCTAACCGCATCTGATAAGTATCTTTATCTGGAGATTGATAATATACATGTGTGTTTTGGGGTTGCCCTACTTTGAAACAAGCCCATTTGCTTTGATCTGGGGGCGCTGGCTTATTCGTGTTTGAGGAGTCTGTTGAAATCCAGGAGCATGGGCAGGAAAATTGCTATCGTTCAACATCATGCACGGTGCCACCGATATGCATTGATGTGCAGATGACTCAGTGAAAACTCGGGATGAATTGCATGGGAATTACGAAGGTTGAAATATTGATCCAAGGTAGCACTGATGCTCCTCCTAACGAAAGAAAGGCTCCTACTTTACTGCATGCTCATGCGACACACGGTTTGTTTCCAAACCTGACATGACCCCCGCATTGTTTTTTCCTGGCCTTGCACTCCTGTCTATATATCTCGCTCAAACCAATGTGGTATCTACCAATGTAGCCCTCATAGATAAACAAAGACGCACATGGACAATAGGAGTGGTCGTTGACCCATCTTATCATTGAGCATCCTTCCAAGATCACAATTTCAATTACAGCATGGAAACATATAGAACCCCTTTGCTGTCACCCTGCAAGGAAAGCTGACCCGATACCTGATATACCTGCAAGTTTGTCTCAAAACAGCTTCGCTGGCCTTCACGAATGGAAACAAGTTTTTGACCCGCAAAAGGCAGCACCACCTGAGCGCCAAAGATCGACCATTTCTTGACTTGCTCGGTGGCTCTGACCCAAAAAAGCTGGAACTCTGCTTCGATCACCACGGTCATGTTTGCTTTATTTTTGCTCTCGGCTCTCCCCGCTCAAATACGCTCAAATCCAACTTCAACACACATCACAGGGGCTTCCGGCAGAGGCTTTGGTCACTTTGGTCACTTTGGCTTCATCTTGGGGAGGGTCACGTGGCCTTGTGGCATGAGGGGGTGCAAAGATTGGTATTTATCACATTCTGGCGCTCAACCCACATGATTGTGTGCTCATCATTGTATGTCTACTATCCAACATTGTCCATGTGGAAAGCAGCGCTGGACTCGGGCCCGGACTCACCCGACTGGCTGACAACGGCCCGTCGCTTGCCTCAGCCCATTTCCAAGCTAGTTCTGAACCAAAAAACCTGGGCCCACCTCTGAGCTCCCAGGCACTGCACGCAGGGAGCCTGACGGTGAAGGAGACGACTTGTCTACTTGGGAAACAATCACAATAGGTCCAAACAATGAACAGAATACATGACCAATATCGTTCCGACGAATTCGCTTACAGGCATAGTTTGCAATCGTAGTCTGCAATAGGCAGGCCTGCCATCTTCTCAACTGTCAACCGTCAAAACAAATATTAAATTGTTCAAGCCTCAAAGCTGACCAATCTGGGCCATGATGCCACCGCTCCATTGTGACTCTGACAACATCGGTGCCAGGCCTTCATGACTTCGCCCCAAGTTTGCTCAAAGTTCTCATTGACGAATTGAAAGAGGCAATCCCAATCCATCGCGCTTCTCAAGACCTGGGGGCTCAAGGCCTGGAACGAAAATTGACATCGTGTTGCCTTGCGAGTCCCTTGGGGTTCGGTTGCACGCTCTTCTTTTTGGAATACTTATAAGTATATGAGAAGATATGCAATATATTTATATATATATATATAAAGATACATACCTATAGATATCATATTATGACCAAGTGTCAAAGAATGAAACTTCGCCTCCAAAATTCCCACCTGCGACATGGCCGTGAGGGCGCATCGCTCCATGTTGCGCTGCCCCCAGCTGATGTCAAAGTCAAAGACGAAGCGACGCAAGGCCTGGTTGTGTGGCCACAACCGGCCATTTCGGTGAACCTTGAGAAGCTCATGCCCTCACTAGCCTGAAACAGTTTAGAACAGTTTATTCCTCTATTGGTTTTGCTTGGACAAAATCCCTCAAAAAAATTGTCAAGCGTGTCAGTGACCGTTAGTGCTTGCTGACCGTCGCCCACAACTGCATCAGGACAGCTTGAAGACTGCTACCCGCTGCCTTGTGAAAATTCTGGCCCCATTTCTGCGAAAATGTCAATAAGACCTGCAGCAGGCAAATTGGGACAATAAAGAAGGATCGGACTACAACTTAGTATCAATCACCCACTTTTTGCGGAAGACCCCGTTTCAATCCATACCCTTTCGCCATCTACAACAAATCTCCTTCTGTAGGTGGGATACTTGGCTTGCCAAGACCCCATCAAATAGCTTGACAGGTCACAAGAGATATGTTACCCAAATCTGTTGCTTGGTGCCCCTGGTTACGCGGCCCCATCTTCGCGGACCTTCACCGCATCATCACCCCACATGTTGCCAATAAGAGCCCACGTCTTCACCCCGGCAAGGCTGCTGACATGAGAGCGTCGCGCCTGCTCAAAGAAGGGGCGTTTGACAATGCAGAAAATAGTTGGGGGCAACAAGGCTGATCTCCAGAACCAGTTTCAATGGGTCACGGGTATGTTGAACACCACGGATTCAGACATGGCCTGGTCACTGGGTAATAGATATGATTGTTTTTGGCCATGTATATAGCTCCCAAGCTTGCATTGTGGCAGATAAATGCCTTCCCACCAAGAACACACCCACCAACACCTTACACGTCATCCAAAAACTTAAGTGTGGTGGATCTAGTCATTCCATTTGATTTGGGAACCCAGTTTGGAGATTGATCCTGAAAATTTGATTGAAATTGCTGGCTTCGTTCAAACCCCCGAAGAGGATCAAGATGGATGGTTCAATGCTATACTAAAAAACATGTCGGTGACTCAATGATCAGCATCTGCAGCCACTCACAAGGGCTTGCTACCCTGTCGCACCTGACGTGCCAACTCGCGGATCTGAGGCACTTTGGCCTGCGTCAGCAAGTCTCACCAACGTGCGGTCATGCTTTAACCGTAATCCCTTCCCCGATCAAAATTGGAAGTCCAGGACCCCAAACCTTAAAAAATACCCTAGCCACCCGCCAGAACAATTGTCCACTCAAAAGCATGAAAAAAGTAGCATTCTATGAACCACGGACCAGCTTCGGATTTGTAGCAGAATGGATCCAATGACCAATCCCTGAGAAGAAGTGAAGGCACAGCGCTCAAACATGGTCAAATATACTAAACTAAAATGGACTAAAATACTATATACATCTTAGGTCAATCGGCCTGTCTTACAGAATTCTGTCATAACTAAAACTAAGACTCCATGGCAGCCCATTCTGCTACAACATTATTGATTAGTGGGAAGTATTGTAGAATATCTATCACAATTATATCAGTGATACTAGTATCAGTAATACCTTTGACATATCGTAGCAACCCATCAACGCCCAAGCCCTGCCTCCTGACAAAGCTGCGCCATGACGCCCAACATCCAAGAGATTTGCCAGTTGATTCAATTGAGCCGATCCCTTTGAAGGAGAAACAACAATGTTGTTTTGCCTTTCCACTCTGTTGAGGCAATTGTGAATACAACATCGCATTCCCCTCTTTCCATAGTTGTTCGATCATTGTTCCTCAGGTCTTTCCATGAAAACATTCTGGGTGTATATAATCTGTAATGTGGTATAAGGGGATAATATATAGCTAGAAATGGATCTGGATCAATTTAATCACGACCTCATGTCCCCAAAAACACTAAAATGATGGCTGTGAGTTGTGAGTAAGGCAACGATGATCAAATGGCCCAACTTTTCATGATCACATAATTAATCTTAATGATAGCTCTAGCAAATGTGAGTAGCCAACAAACATTGAGAGGTCACACCGAGACTCACGTGTATGATATGGCTCTACCTGTATGATCCTTCGCACGGAATGTGGAAAAGGTTCCGCGGAGGTTGATTTTGGAATACAGAGCTACCTGATCCCAAGCAATTCGGTTGAAACTGGATTGTGAAAAGGAAAAGGTTAGACTCAGAATTCATAGGTCTGCATTCAGTGGAGTCCCACGAGGAAAACTAGACAAGATTGCGTGAAAACCGACCGCCCCCACCTGCTTCGAGCAAACATTCCACCACGGCCGTACGGCCATGCTCTGCCGCAGCACGCAGAGGGCTGCGGCCCTCCCAATCTGCAGCTTCCTGCAGTGCTTGGTTCAGCTGTCTGTTTGTCCATTCCACCATATATTGCTGGATGAAATTCCAAATATGGGATCAACTGCTAATTCCCTGTTTCCCTAGGTCAGAATAACAATAATGAGATACAGTGGGATATAAAGGGAGATATTACCAATAGTGGGATATAAAACAATAACCAACCATACCATCTATACCGATACCCCCAGGTAGTCAAACGTGGCTAGCTGGGACATGCGAACTAAATGGGCACTTCAATGGGAAAATCATCGAACTAAATGGGGGGATGTTCCATTGCCATGTCTAATGAGTAGCCCAATAATCCTCATGATTTCTTGTAAAAACGGAACAATGCGGGTTTCTGATCATGGACCCCAACAAACATCTAAAGTAAGTATTGAGGAGGAGCTCCTCCATTGTGGCCCAAAATGTACCAATTCATGAATAGTTTTTTTGAACAATCTTTATGTTTTCTTTCACAGTTGTTTCAAAATGTTGAACATATTTTGTTCTCAGACATCCATGTCACTTGCAAGGTGGACCCTGCAAGTTGTAAGCTGGCGTTTTTCAATCCCATCAACTATAGATATACCATGATATACCCACCATAAACCGTTGCTATGTAGGTACAAAGCAACTCAGCTATCTGGGGGGCCCCAGGTTGTAGATACTTAGTATTTTGGGCTAGCTGTACTCCTTGGCTCCCCACTGATATGATCACGTTTGCTCCCAGCAATTCCTCCTCCCAGGTATGTCGCAGAATTAGACCATGAGAAATCCCACATTTTGTGAGAACTAACCAGGGTTGTTGGAACGATTCTTCCCCCATTCTATCCCCATGTTTGACGACTAAATCGTAATAATCATCAACCAACTCCACTTTTCATAAATGTATCATCAACCATATTTTTCTAGACACCTGATCTGCTCATATCCCCATATAATTCCATATATCTGGCTGAATTACACTAATGCACAAATGTGAAAATATATGAAATGAGGGCATTTGGGGGTGGTTCCCTGCAATCTAACTAGCATTCCAGTGATGTCAGGACGTGAGGTCATTATAATTCACCAATATTCTAAATTATATAACTATATATTTATATATATATATACATATATATATATATATAAATGATTCACAATAAGCATCAACCAACTCCTTGCGGCCTCCCCACCTTGTCAGCCCTGGCTTCCAACAAGGTCTTTACCACCTGGAGGTGCCCTGTCTCCGCCGCTGTGAGCCTTGCAGTTCTTTCGGGAAAAAATCTCAGCTGGAAAACATGGAAAACGAACATCTGGAAAGCAACCATAATATGTTTTTTTCTGAGTGGTTGGAACTTCTGGATGTTCACTTTCCAGGGTTTTAGCACAAGAATACATGATTGGTTAGGACTTCTGGATATGGAACAAGCAGAAACCTCTAGACTTAAGACCCCACAGCCAGGGCAAAGCCGCGAGCTTTGGACAGTGGGAATTACAGAACTCAACGCATGTCGAACGACTTCATGAAACTTCTGGGTCTTCTTGGGTTTTCCATGATTTGAGCAGCACAAATTGAAGATGATTTTCAGTTCCAAAAATGATGTTCACTGGGTTGATTTGATGGTTTCTAATAGAAAACCCACCGGTGTTTCCATCCAAATACTAAAAAAAGGTATCAGTTGGCAAATGATGCTAAAGGAGGCAAAGTTCGAGTGAAAGTGAATCTCAAACATTTGCTATCATGACATGTTCAGAACGATTGTCGAGCCTGAAACGTAACTTGTGTGCTGGCAATGGGTCAAAGCACTGGTGCAGGGTGTGTGTTTCCACCATGGAGAATTCACCACCCCAACGACCCCAACCTTGTTGTGATGAAATCACTACATGATTCTGTCCCCATGCCTTTGTCATGAAGACCCATCTTAGATAGGTTGCGTTGCTCTTGTTGCCGGATATATTCCGCCCACTGAATTTATTGCAAAAAATCAAGGTACTAGAGCAATCTTCACCCAGGCAAATCTTCTATGTTGATGGTCAAAATCCATATTTTCTTGCTTAAATGTCCCTACATATCCCTACCCATCCAGTCGTCGTTTCCATCCAACAAAACGTTGGTGAACCACCAGTGCAACGGGTGACAGTGGCGTCTCACCATCAATATCTCTGGCATCCTGTTGAGCGGTGTGTCACAAGCCCTGTTGATTGATGATTAGTTGGGGTATTTTACCAACCAATACATTAGGGATGATCATAATCCCCAATGTAAAGGGAGTCCCATTCTTTACCATCCTGTATATAAAATAAAATGACCTTGCAAGTTTTGAACACTGCTCAGTTGCTAAGTGGGTGTAAAAACATCTAACAACCATATGATCACCCAATTACATGGGTTTGTCTGAAGAATACATCGAGTGGCTTATCAATAATTTTTCCCAACAAAAAACACCATTTCGGGATATACTTCATGTTCAGACACACCCATACATCGGATATAGCACCATTAAAAAAAGGGCTTTTGCCTGCTACTTGGGATGCACCTCCAAGTTGGTGATGAGGGGTTGGTTCTCATGGATGTGGGTCAGATTGGGATAGCCAAGGTACAAACACACACTTACACACACAAAAAAAACGAGGACAACAACGACAACGACAACAACAACAACAACAACAACAACAACCACATGAGATAGTTCATGCGAAACATAATCACCATTTGTGGGTTTGCCGGGCAATTAAATTTCGACCCCCACATTTTGAACCGCATGGTGAATCAAAGTCGCCTTGGGGCTGTCTAATATTGAGCCGTGGCCAATTCAATAGGGAAAACGATGGGATGGCACCCAGCAATATACTAAGAGTAGACCCTGATCTTTGCTGGTCATCATAGACAACGTCAGGCAAATGGCGATTAGTACTATGTCTGTGCCAATGAATCGGTATACATAGCGTATAGCCTATACCCACTTTAGCCCATAGTGAATCATTTAAATTCAGAACTTTCACTTGAGCGGTGTTGAAAACCCTTATTGGAGCCCTGTTTATATGTAACATAGTCAGTGATCCATGTGTTGCACCACCCAAAGCGCCGATCAACACCAGACTTTCCATGCTGCTCCCCGAGCCAACACACTTCGACTGGTATCTGCAATGCTTTGGGCAAAGTCTCACAAAAATTGGCTTGATGTTTTCCTTGCTACAGGAATGCGGACCGCAGTCTGCAACGAGAATCGGGTGTGTCACAGCTGACCCACATCACTTTGCTGACGCAATTTCACGGTGTTGACCATCATGCAGCCTGCTTGAGCGTCATGGTCCAAGATCTCTGTTAGAATCAGGAGAATCCTGGTCCAAGTCTTGTTGATTCTACTGTCTACTAATAATGACGATTTTTGTTGGTTGCAAATGCCCTTTTTTTCCGGTTTAAATTGTGACTGCAGTTCAACACCATTTTGTTGGTCATTGACTATTCAAAATGTCGATTGCCCATCTGAACCACCATTTTTGCCGGCTCAACTGCAATTTGTCCCCTTTTCATGCATATCAATAAAATGTACTGTAAGTTTCCGATTAATTTAAAGTATCCATTCATTCCTGAAAGTTCCCATAAATTCCTGGTTCTTGATCCTCCACTGTTAATCAAAATCAAGCTACCAGGTGGTGCCCCAGTTAGCAAGGTTGAATTCTAAGTGTATATAACTATGGACTATATGGGTTTTATATGGGGGTTTCCTGAAATGGGGGTACCCCAAAATGGATGGTTTATAATGGAAAATCCATTTTGGGGGTACCCCTATTCCAGGAAACCACCATATGGTTTTACCTTGGTTCGTGGTATCAAACTAGTTCAGCTGCATGGGATCCCGGGAGCTCCTGTTCGGCTCGGTGCTGCAACAAGAGCTGCGTCACCCGCACGCGTCCGTTGCGCGCCGCCGCCCACAACGGCGTGGCGCCCAGAGCATCGCGCGCCTCGACGGCGGCGTCGTCGGCGGCCAGGAGGCATTGGACCACGTCCACGTGGCCCATGCCTGGCCGTGCCAGTTTTCCCACCGTTGAACTTAGGGGTTTCTGTGGGAAAAAATGAAGGTTGGAGCTTGTTTAAGGTGGTTTCACCAACGGAAACAAAATTCATGAATACTGCAAGATTTAACCGGATTTCACCGGTTTTTAAAAACTGGGAAAACAAGGGTTGAGAAATGACGAGTTTCAACGGAGAGAGAGACCATGAATGGGGTAATGAGCTCAAGACTTGAGACTCAGAATTCACAATCCATATTTTGGGTACTCCAATTTTGACTCATACTAAAGCGAGCAGATAGGGATTCAGCAGCAAAAACCATCGGGCTAAAATGGTCCAACCATCAATGTAGATTTCAACCAACAGAACCTATGTTGTAAGTCATATATTTTGAAATATGTTTTCCATGACATCCAATAGAAATATCTTTTTTCGGACCCCTATAACATACTTTGGGATCGCCGGGGACTTAGGCACTTATAAGTGTAGGAGTAACTGGACGTATAAGTTATCTATCTGTAGCGTAAGTTAAGGGTAAGTGATGTANATACTTTGGGATCGCCGGGGACTTAGGCACTTATAAGTGTAGGAGTAACTGGACGTATAAGTTATCTATCTGTAGCGTAAGTTAAGGGTAAGTGATGTAAATGATGTGTAAGTGTCTTGAAGTTAGGCGTTACATACTATTGACTTAGATGATTTATAAGTGTAACATTGGTTAAGTGGTGGGGACTTAGCTTTCACTTAGCTTGGACTTAGCTTTTTTTCTTGAAGTATGTTTTTTNATTGACTTAGATGATTTATAAGTGTAACATTGGTTAAGTGGTGGGGACTTAGCTTTCACTTAGCTTGGACTTAGCTTTTTTTCTTGAAGTATGTTTTTTTGCATGGAATCTGGGTAGTGTGGTTGGAAAACGCATGTTTTGCAGCAATTTTGGTTTCAGAGATGACAGTAGAAAAACAGCTGGATGCTTCACANTTTTTTGCATGGAATCTGGGTAGTGTGGTTGGAAAACGCATGTTTTGCAGCAATTTTGGTTTCAGAGATGACAGTAGAAAAACAGCTGGATGCTTCACAGAAATTCCTACGTGGAATTGTCAGCTTGGCTTCCTACGAGGAAGCCAGGAACAAGCAGGCATTAGGACTGCAAAAGTCTTTGGAGAAGGCAGGGCCATTCACAGCTGCTCAAGCGGCAGCTTGGCTTGGCCTTTTGCAGGCGGACCTCTGGAGCACGTCTCAGTTGGAATCGTTTCGGGAGATTGTTGCCTGCAAAACGCAGGCTGTGGAGGGGGATGTGAGTCGAGGGGGTTCCGCGCAAGATTTTACCCTTTTGCCTCATTATCTAAGTGATGATCTGGCGGGGGATATCGGGAATGTGAATGCTGATTCCGACCAATTGCTGTTTAGAGTATGCCAGCATGCATCGAAGATGGGTTTGCGCAATGCTTCAGAAGCCACGAAAGCCACGTTGGTGGTTTTGGCACATTGGGTGGCCTGCAAGCGCGGTTTATCTTCGAAGCAACAATACGAAATGTTTTGCCGTTGCAAGCCAACGGTTACTAAGTATTTGACGGCTGCACCGGAATCGAAATATTTGTTGGGTTTGCCTGTGGCATGGCAAGATTTGGACCCGGAGATTGTAAGACGTGTGTTTCCTACGGGGAGACCGGCGCAGATCAACAATTTTGCAGAGGATGTGTGCAATTATGTCAAACATATGCCGTTGCGGAAAGACAATAGACTTTTGGCATCGAGCACCCAAGCGGTGCCAGCCAGTGGCTCCGTGCCAGGAGGTTTTTTGGCCGTAGATGACATTTGCAAAGTAGTGCAAGCATGCAGCCAAGCAATTCAACCAAGTGTTGAAAGAGGATCATCTAGCCAATCGGTTGGATCCAGACAGTCCACTGAGATGTTGCAGCCTACGAGGCAACCTGTGCTGGCTATTTGCGATATTGTCCGCCAGGATGCTGCTATGGTGGATGAAAAATTGGATAAGCAGGAACCAGTGTCCGGAGAACCGATGAGTGTGGAAGAACAATTGTCTGCATTGAAAGCTGATATGGTAGGTCAGCCCGATGTCGCCAAGACTTGTGGTGGTGTCAAAAAGCCAGCAGCAAGTGGCATAGCCCAAGCGGCCAAGAAAAAGAGAGGAAGACCACCCAAGACGGTGGCTTCTGTGCAGAAAGGTTGCTTGAAGAAACCCGCTGCTGCCAAGAGCAGTGCCAGCTCCAAGGGAGCGGGGTTGCTGGCGATGGAAATGCCTTCCACGGGGGCAACTGGATCCAAGGGATCTGCAGGAGGTAAGGTGACGACGAAGCCCAAGGGCGACGCAACAAAGACACCGGGGAGCAAGGTTTTGAGCAAGAGTGCTCACGGTCAGAGGAAAGCGTTGCCCAAGGGCAAGGGTACGACCCAGGCAGATCGGATGGCACGAAAGAAGGCCATGTTGGCATCTGTGCCGCGCAAGGTTCGCGCACAGTTCAAAAATGGCTGTTCCAAGTGTCGGTACACTAGCTGTACTGTTTCTTNGTGGGTGTCGGACGGAAAATAGGGTTGCTGGTTCTGCAGCTGCTCCTGTTGCCTTTTCAAGGTCTTCCACACGTTGATTTTTGTGATGAGATGTGACTACGATGAAACAACCTGTGGATTCGATAATGTGTACTGCTTGTTTCAAACTTGCTTCTGTATAACTGAGGGTTTCTGGCTCAAGCAGGGTCAAGGAAGGGGGAACCTGCCAAGACGTGACCTTTCCTGGCATATTTCACAAACCATTTGGTTTGAAACATTTTGTTTCTTTCACTTGCCTTGTCGAGTTTACATCTGGTTTTGGCTGCAGGACTGCATGTCGCCCAAGAAGAAGGCGCCAGACGAAGAGTCGGAGTATTCATACGCGACAGAGGAGGAGAATCGAAGAGAGGGGGAAAAATCCGGGAGGGCCCACGTGGCAAGTGCAGCGGCAGCGCCTGCTAAGGCAAGTGCTCCTGGGACAACAGCTAAGGCTGCGCCAACGGAGCCGAGCGCGGCTGTAGCGGCTGTAGAGACGCCAAGTGCACCTGCAACCATGCCTTCTTCAGAGACTGCAGCTGTTCATGCAACTACGGTTGCTGCCGGGGAACCAACTGCCAAGCGCAGGGAGCCGAGCCCATCCAGCAGTAGCGAGGAACCTGACCCAACAGGGCCACCAAGAGAAAGTTCGCCAAGAGCGGTTGATGACAGTGCGCGTCCTGCCACTGCTTCTGTTCCTGAACCATCGGAGNGAAAGTTCGCCAAGAGCGGTTGATGACAGTGCGCGTCCTGCCACTGCTTCTGTTCCTGAACCATCGGAGCCTCCAAGAAGGGACAGGTCTACGTATGCTCCTTGGGATCCCCAGGGGGATGTCGGTTCCAAGGGATCGAAGGGAAAACACAAGGGATCCGGGGGTCGCCGCATGCAGACGTGTCCAGCATGCTGGGCGGACGTGGCTTGGACGCCATCTGGCTCGGGTCTGAGCCAACACATGTGGTGGAACTTGGACTGTCTGGCTTGGCANAGCATGGAGAGGAAAAGACTGAGAAAAAAAAGAAGCGTAAGAAACGCAGAAGGACGAAGGACGCCTCTCCCACCCCCGAGGTGGATCGCAGCCGTCGCCGTCGTCGACCTCCCAGCTCTGACCAATCAGATGGCGATGGACACAAGGCCAAGCGCCACGGTGCANCCACCCCCGAGGTGGATCGCAGCCGTCGCCGTCGTCGACCTCCCAGCTCTGACCAATCAGATGGCGATGGACACAAGGCCAAGCGCCACGGTGCAGACACAGGAGCCGATATGGTTTGGATCAAGGTGCCACGAGCATCGCTGCAGGCGCGCTGATGAGAGACGGCAAAGACCTGCTGAGCCGAGGAGAAAAAATAGAG